>JBBPCY010071760.1:0-11614 GCA_037974405.1 Brachyalestes nurse | reverse complement strand
GATGACAGGGTGGCCGCTAGAGGTCACCCTTATTTGAGGAATTTGGGTTGTACTTTTATTTTGAAGGGTTGTATTTTGGTTTGATGGAAAATGTTTTAGGTTCAGGTGTTTTGTGTTTCTGTTAACTAATCATGCTTGTTTATTGGTGGCTGGGTTTTGGGTTCAGGTTTATAGGTGCTTGTGTTTCATTTGTTAGTTGTCGTTTCTCCATCACTATACCCTGGTTGTGTGACTGCTTCAGCTTCAGTTTTGGTTTTGGTTTTCATGAAGACGTATCGGCCCTCGTGCCAGATTTTGGTTTATATTCCTTATTGAATAAAGTCTAAGGAAAGATGAAAAGTAGTTTCCATGCCTCCTGCTTTGAAATGACAGCTGGTTTGGTGGAACAAAGGGGATATACACAATTAATCATTTTTATAGTTAATATCATATATAATTCATTAATTTTATGATATTATATACAGCTTTTGTAATTTATTACAACTGTTACCGCTTTACTGCACTTAAACATGAAATGCAGCTTGAAGTATTTCACAAATTATTACAAATTGATGGAGTAAAATGGATTCAAAGGTAAAACACTGAGAATTTGATGTAGATCACAGGGAAGTTGCCATCAGCGATGTTCTCCATCCATAAAGCTACCAAAACCGACAAATATGTAAGAGAATTAGACCACATGTATCAGGGAATGAGCTATAGGATCATTTGAAAGAAAGGAAAAGCTGGAGAAGCAGAACGTTTCTGGTATCTGGCCACATCTCTGTGGACCATAGAGAAACTCTCAGCGTGCGGTGTAGCAACAGTCTTAGATCATAAACCGTGCTGAGAGGAATGATGGATGAGTCGCAGTAAAGATGACGATGACCGCACGGGTGATGATGATGGTAATGATAGTGTGCACCCCGTATGGATCATCATGGTGATGGAAGTAAAGTTAGCTGCTTTCAGAAGCAGTAAAATCTCCAAATTTCCACCTCAAACATCAACTCTACTCAAACCAGAACAGGAGTTGCATATCTAACTGCATGTTATTCTGCAAAAGCAAAGTACCAGAGTGCACTGCTTTAAAGGCCTCCAAAACCAAAAAAGAAAAGAAATTGGTAGTGATGATAGATAGATAGATAGATAGATAGATAGACCTTTATGCTATCGTCTACTGTGAAAGTGTTACCATAATGTAATTCAAATCCAGCCAGTATCTAGCCAGTTCACAAGGGCTGAATGAAATCAAATAGAATATAAATAATAATAATAATAATAATAAAAGGAAGAAGAAGAAGAAGAAACATCTGTTACTCTGTACTTGAAACCTGCTTTAACAAACATTATATAGCTATAACGACTGATGTCATGTGCTATAAAGTGTTGACATTACCTGGAATGAGAGATGCAACAAAATGATAAAATGACAACTTGTCCGGTCGTGACAGTATATGACACCTGCCATCACATTATGGCATGAATTAATGGTAGGTTTAAGTAGTCTTCTTGAAGAATCTAGCAAGAACAACCATGCAGTTATTACTACTACTAGTAATAATCTTTATTGTACTGCACTTTTTATGTAGTTGCAAAACAACTTTACACAAGATGATAAGGTGAAAAACAATGAAACTCATTGTCCTACTTGTGTCATATCTCTTAAAACAAACTGTAGGGAATCCAACTGAACTGGATTTGAATTTGATTTGAATAAAACGAACAAGAGAATCGGCCGTGTTCACTCTCTTTTCACTTCATGAACTTTAAGTGAACAAGTTGTGTGGTTTTAGAAGCAAAAACCAACTCAGCTCAAGAAAGGGCATATGAAGTGCATCCTAAAAGAAGAACGAGGACAAATCTTATCTTCAGCCCAGGTGTTCAATATCCTTACCTGATAGCACAATGACACCCATACACACACATGCACACACACGCACACCCACACCTCACTGCAGATGCCTTCCAAAACCAGTGCAGCAGGAGAGGAATCTGCATTCAAAACTGCAGCTGATAAACACAGTCTGTTCTTTGTCTTTGCATTCTTTCAGCACTTCCCTGAGAAAAAAAAGAAAACAGGCTGGCACTCAAACACTATTGTGCTTCAAAGCTGATGCTATAAAATGATCACTACCTCTACGCCTTGTTTTATACTAGTGTTCCGAAAATGAGTCTATAAAATTGATTTATCATCAGTGAGAGAAAAATGATACTGTGACATTTATTTCAAACATAAAAGCACTGTGACCATCAGCCCTGATTCTGGATGACTTCATAACTTCTTTATAGGGCATTGATTGACTGGTTGCATGTTGGCATCATGTCAGATGGAAGTTAAGTTTGCCAGTAGATCTCCCAGAGAAGGGGTGGTGACTACTGTTTTAAAAGTTCATTAATGTAATGTAATACAGGAAGTGTAGGGGGTGATATGGTGTCTGTAGCTATGTTTCAAAAGAACTCTATAATGCTCCATAGTGCTTTGTTTATATGGTCCATACAGTCATTCTGACAGATTGCAGTGCACTACAGGAAATGTAGGGGGCGATATTGTCTTCTATTGTTTAATTCCTGTAATATGAATAATAATCAAAGGAGGTATTATGGTATAATTGTGGTTTCCAGGCAAATAATGCTCTTTAGCTATAGCTGCAAATTGGCATGGAACAACTTCTGTGTAGCTGAATACTTGCACACAGCATTTCAAAATCACTTGCAATAAATTCAATTATTTGAATGCTGTTGAACACGCCAATGGGGAAACCAATAGTTACATATACTTGTGAGTGGTTCAAGGTTTGGAAGAATTTTTAAGCCTAGACTGTATAATACCTTGCTCAGAAAGGGTTGTTCTCTTTGTGTGTAGCTGCATTTCACTTGATATAACAGTGTTTCTTTTTAGGCAGATACAAAAGAGACAGCCAGAGACAATGCTGCTAATAAATATAGATAGTTTTAGCCAGCTTGCAATACATTTCTGCCAATTTGTGCAAACTTGTGGGCGGAGCTTTTGAGAGCGAAATGGTATCAGGGTGACCTGATGAATTGCGGATTTGTGTAAAAAAACAGAGCCCACCCAAGCCCAGAAACACACACAGATGGAACCAAAATGGCAGTCCCATGATTACATGGAACATCCCTGTTTGGTTTCTGAGGACGCCACAGAGCAGCCAATGGGAAACACTGCAGTAAAAGTAAAAGTTTTTGGATTCTTTTGGTCTAAATCAAGATGGGACAGGTGTGAGCAATGATAAGGCAACTCTGGAGATAACCACTACAACAGAATGATATGATATAAACTATAAGAAATGGAATTCATTGAAATTCAATTCAATAAAATAAAAAATGTAAAAAATAGATCACTACCCATGTTTGGTCCTCACAAATAAGAAAAACACACACACCTAAAAAAAAAAGAGAACGAGTGACCCCTGTGCACACCCTTCTGGACCCTCCCTTATCAAAACAAATCTCCCGAGGGACTGATTGTCACGCACCTGATCCCAACCACAGGCATGACCTTATCTACTCCCTTGCACACAGGATGGCATGGAAAAGAAAACACACACACACACATACACACATACACACAATACTCAAACACAGGAGGATTACAACTCTTACTAGTGAAGTTGCTGAAGCGGGAACAATATAACATCACAACATTTGTAGATATCACTAATATTATGCTCACCAATATATGAATATTTAAGGTAATTAAAAACTCAGGCACTTTAAACCAATCACAACACATTATGTGGGTTTTTTTCTTTTAGTTTTCACTCAGTTGTTGAACATGAATAAGGATTTTTGTTATCACTGGAATTCCAGCTACAGGTTTAGATAGCAGTGCCTCTTTTATTTGGGTCAGAGTGTTTGAGTTAGGGGATGTTTGACAAGTATGCGTTTGTGCCACAATGTATTTGGGTCAAAAACTGCACCTTCATGACCTTTCATATCCACACAAATAACAGTTTACAGTTTCTCATTGAGATAAATGGGATTTTCACCAGTGTTGTGTAGAGCTTGTTCGATCTTGCAACAGTAGCTACAAAAGAACACGTTTCTGTGTGAAGCTTGAATAGGGTGATTAGGCCAAGGTGTGTTCGGATCGGGACGGGACGCACTTGGAAATGAATTTGGACATTTCTGCACTATTTGCTTGTCGGGTGTATCCGGATCCTGAACCCTTGAGGAAACAGGCCAAACCAGTACGTGTGTGTGTGTGCGCGCGGGTGTGTGTGTGGGTGTGGGGGCACCTCTAACTGACAAATTCATATGAGATAACCGGCACAAGACCACAGAAAAGCAGAACAAAGACTGTTTCAGAGAAACGTCTGTGTTTATTCATCGGTAAACAGGGACAGAATGGCAGTGAAACATGTAAACACACATTTAGCTTAAAAAAAATGGCCAAAATTCCTGTCGCTCTGAAAGCATGGCGTGGTGTTTGTGAGACAGGACGAGAGCTACAATGAATCAAAGAAACATTTCGCTTCCCCGCAGGAAATCCTCCACTTACACTGCACACACACACTGCTGCCACTCTACTGCTGCTTCAACATCACTCAGCAGCTTAAAGTGGACCTACATCACACACACACACACACACACACACACACAGCCCAAGCCCAGGCTCTGAGGACAGTTGTTTAAAAAGGCTTTGAGGACTTTTTCACTGTCAGTACCTCAGTCCCTCAAATTGCTTCGGCATGTTCCTCATTCCTTACGCTAAACTGGCATTAAACATTCAATGCATTCCTGCTTTACGCACTCAACACTCTTCACACATCAACCCACACATTTACCCCTCTCATACTCTTTCTCTCGCTGTCTCTCTGTGTTGGGAACTCCCTTAGCCTCACAGCTGAAAATGATAAAGCTCAAATAAATTCAACACTTGCTACCCCACTAGCACAAGAACAGAGGGACAGTGAAGAACTTGGGGAAAGTAGTGAGTAGACTGTTTTGGCCTAAAAGAGAAGTAGCTTCAAATGCTCAAATTAAATGTAAACTTGAAGTGCTTTCATTGCGTATACTCCATCCATCTATTTCCAGAACCTCTTATCCTTACTACCTGAACCTCTTATGGCAGGGGTGGGGATGCTGGATGGGAGTAACTGGGTTACTCCTATCCCAGTGGACGCGTCACCAGTCCATCACAAGGCCAACACACCAGGGGTAATTTAGCACTGCCAGTTCGTCTGACATGCACGTCTTTGAATTGTGAGAGGAAACCAGAGAACCCATCAGAAACTCATGCAGACACAGGGAGAGCATGCAAACTCCACACAGACAGGCTGTCCAGCCTGAAATTGAACCCTGTTCCATTTCAGTTTATGATTTTGTTTAGATTTGTTTAGATTAGATTAACGAAAATGTTTGTTTGATGAAGGAAATGGTTTTGATCTAATGCTGCAGCACATGAATGCAACAGAAATTGAGTATCAACAGAAATTGAGTATTCCAGTGGAAACCCAGGTTGTAGTATCCCAGGCCACCGCCTCAGGGGGGTATATCTATTCTTTTCACCCACTTGTCTTTTCACCTGTCAGCACTGATCACCTTCGTTAGGCACTCTGCTTAAGCTCATCCGTACCAGATCACAGGCGCACAGTCATGAGTTTAGCTCACCCCGTACTGAACCCATACGAGTCGTCTCCATACCTTTTGACTTTTCTTCGAACCTTTACTGGAATGCCTTTTTATCTAATCTCTTCATAGTCTCCACATCCTCCAGCAGCGTTTCTGTCCATCTCACCGTGCCTCACATTGTGTATTTACACTCACCTTTATTTCTGTACCTGCTCTCCGTACTCTCCTACTTTACTCTCACCTGTTCTTGCTGTCATTTGTCTTCTGTAGCTTCTGTTCTCCTCTAATCATTCATCCTTATTGTCATTGATTAGTTTGTTCCGTTTTGCATTACTGCTCTTCTCATGTTCCCTGGCTCCCTTTGTTCCCTTCCTTCCCACTGATTATTAACCACATTTCTCCTCTGTCTTTTCTTTTCGCTCCCTAGCCCTCACTCACTCCTGCACTATCCCTTGCTCCTTCTTCTCTGGCGTGAAGATTTCCCACCATAGCTTCATGTTTGTTTCTTTTCTCCACTTCCTTCTGTAGCTTTACCTTTGTTTTTTTCCTCACGTTTCATTTCACCATTTATGTTTGTTTCTTTGCAGGCAGCTGGTGGTCTAGTGGTTAGAAGTTGCCCCTGTGATCAGAAGGTTGTAGGTTTGAATCCCTGGACTGCTAGTGGCACCACTGAGTAAGGTGCCGTCCCCACACACTGCTCCCCCAGTGCCCCTCGTTGGTGGCAGCCCACTGCTTCACTTGGTGAATGGGTTAAACGCAGAGAAAGAATTGACATTGTTCACACTGGGTGTGGTGTGTTTAACATGACTATAAGGGGCCACTTTTACTTTGTACTTAAATGCATGAAATTGGTTGTTTAATTGAATACAAACAGTAAAGGCTTATATTACAACTAAACTTTTAGATGTTGGCTCCTGAGAACAAAATCTACATCAAGGCAAAGAAGGGCTACTTTGAAGAATCTAAAATAGTTTGAATTTATTCGGACCGTTTGAGTCACTGCATAGTTACACGTCATTATGTAGTTTTGATACTGTCACTACAGAGATGGGTCTAAATGAGTAGATGTGTCCAAACTGTTCATTGCATCTGTATTCTTCAAAGTGTTTAAATTCTTTACATTTTAAAAATGCAAGCCCACTTTTCTGGTATTGCAGTGAGGTCCATTCTAAAATATGTTACACACAGTTGCTGTTTTTAGACACATTTCCAGGTCCTGACCGGTCCTTTATTGGTCAGTGAAGCATTTGCTGGACTGGCTGCTAACTGCTGCATTAACGATGAGCTCCAGGCTAAATCTCCAGACCAGATGGACTTCTGTTTGCAGTCCAGGGCCAGACTGCATCAGTCAGTGATAGAGTACAACCCAACAGCTGGCTCACACACACAAATACAGCTTAATTATCATATCTAACATGTGCCAGGTCACTCACACACACACACACACACACACACAATAAAAGATAAAGGGTACATATAAAACATCTGTGCTGGAACTAAACCGTGTATCTGCATTTTTGAATATTTTACTTTTACTTAGATCTTTAAGCTCTTTCCATTATGTGTTTCACTATTAAAGGGTTAACTGAAGCAGTCCAAACATACTTATACATATGAAGAGTGGTTTAATCTACACATGGGGATCCATGGTTCAAGCCAAGCTAATGGGAATATCACCACTTATAGTGAGAGACACTCTGGTAGTGTGCATGCCTTCTGTATATGAAATGTTGTCATTGCTGTCTTTAACTGTACAAAGTGCTTTAAGAGAAAAACATAGAGAAAGGTGAATATAGAACATGCATAATTTATACAAAATATGAAGTATATAACTATAAAGCATAAAAAACAAATGTTCCTGAGTATTATGTATATTTTGTTGAAACAGGAAATATTTAATTGACTATATATGAGGTACTTAAACTATTATTGTGTTTAATCCAGTAACATTTTTACAGCACACACACACACACACACACACACACAAAGCTACGTCAATTTGCATTCCAAGGTGGCTTACGCTGGCACCAGCCACCTCAGCAAACAGCTCAGAAATACCATCACTGCCTTAAAGGGTAAAAACATCCCCTCCAGCCAGCCGTGGCAACACATATTCACACACACCAGCTGGACCTGGCCTCATATAGTAATACACCTAGACTTGAATAAATCTGTGCAAGTGTCAAAACATCATAAATCTGTGCAAATACACACTTAGCTGGAATGCACTTCGTAATTTCATACATATTTTCATATCTATAGATTTGTTTCATATCTATATGAATCAAGTCTCCATGATGTGTGTGTGTCTTAATAAACAACTAATAACCCTATTAATTTATAGGAACGCATACACAGTACACTGGAATAAATCTGTAGAAATGTCATTAATCTCATAAACAGTTGGAACTGGACACGACTTAATAACCTACAACACATTATGTACCTATTTGGTATAGAGCAATAAAATAAAATATTATCATACCTATAAGATATATTAACATGTTTAGATGGAATTCATATACAGTCCCTTAATTTGAATATTTATAGATCGTAAAAATGTATAAATATAAATATTCGCTTAGCTAATTTTGTTTAACAGTGTACCATTCAAATGCCTGGGAAGATAATAAAGGGAATTTCATTGTTTTTGATATAAAGCTTAGTTGGAAAGCACTTAGAAATCTTATATTATGGTCAGTTTACATACTATACGTATATTACATAGTTTACCTTTTAAATGCACAATATTTTTTACATTTTAGTCACATGTCTGAGTCATAATTCACTTTACACAACCACCTTCTGAACTCTTTTATCCCTTAGTATTAAGCACTCAGAGAGCAGTCTGGGCTGCAACACTCTTTAGAGTTCAGTGTGAATGGGGGGTCGAAACTGCTTTAGGCTAAAGAGTTATGTAAATGTGCTTGTTTTGATGACATTGCATAAACAGTGAAAATTCTAAATGGGTTGTTTTTGTAGCTTAGTAACAAAGTTCATCAGACTGTCAGGTTCATCAACAAAACCTTTTTTTAAAGAAAGGGAATAAAATTTGTTTTTCCATAAGATGGGCCGTTTAATATGGAAATAATTAAAGTCTAATCAGGGAATAAAGCTGGCAGCAGCGTTATTTAAACCACAGTGTCTGGACATGTTACTGTCCTCATGTTGTTAGCACATGTTCTCTTCTCTCTGGGTTAAATGTTAAGTGCATAAGTTGTAGCTTTTCCTCTTTTAAACACAGTTTTATTTAGATTTCATTTTGTAGTCGGTCACAACCCTCCACTTAAATACAGCTTTTAACACACGCATGCACACACACACACAGACACACACACACACACACACAAAGACACACTTGAGCCCAGTAAAGCAGTTGTTTATTACACACACTACTCACACTACTGGGGCTTTTGTTCACTGTAGAGAGCGAGAGAGAGAGAGAGAGAGACGGAGAGAGAGAGAGAGAGAGAGAGAGAGAGAAAGATAGAGAAAGAGAGAATATTTTGAAAATACTATCAATTCATCAATTATCCTATAAATTATCCAATGACTACAATAAATGATTCCTAATCAATTATGTATTATTATGGATCTACTCTGTACTTACTACACATTACAACTAAGTACTCTATAACTATTATACATTATCCACTCCCATAAACTGTCCAGTATCTACCTTACATGTACAGTGACTACCACAAATTACGCCCTCGCTGTAGCCAAAACAGTCATTTTAGAGAGACAAGAAAAAAAATTCTTAACTTTTAAAGTGATTTAATGCAAAAAGTCAGGGTTTTGTTTCTACCAATACTGTTGTATTGTCTGTTTTTTGGCAATATTACATGAAAAGCAGTTCATAATAAGGTCATTGAACTGAAACTGAAATACAGTGTACACAGCAGTAAAAGCGTACACAGCTGATCCTGTTGAACACAAACATGTCCCATGGACTTCCTGTTTATGAGGAAGTAGCCCAGCAGCTGCAGGTCCACAGGAAGGTCCAGAAAAGCTCACCAACAAACAGGCCCTCAAGCTCGAGAGGCTGAAGGGTAATTACAGACAGAAACATCGAGATTAACAAGCCTCTTTAGCTCATTCCCTATTCTCTCCACAGTGTACTGGCTGATCATCCCCTATTAAATAAATAATAGTGCACATGGGCACAGAAATCATCACAGTAAGAGTGACCATGGACATTTTACACATGAGCTCTACTCAATTAGATTATATGGAATAATTAAAAAAACAGTTGCTTTAAAACAATACATTCATTCATTTGGTAGGCATTTTTTTCCTAAGTGACTTATATCAGGAAAGACTCAAGTTTCAAGTACTAAAATCTTTTTGTAGGAGTAGTGCAAGAAGGGAGAGGAGATGTTCTCTGAACAGATGAGTCTTGAGGAGGTGTTTGAAGCTAGAGAAAGATTCTGTTGCCTGGACTGGGTTTGCCTTGTGTGTAGAGATGGCAGAGCCAGGCGATGTTCCTTGAAGGAGTGGAGGGAGGAAGGAGGAACATAAGCCTGAGTAATAGAGTTAAGGTAGCTGGGCGCAGACCCAGATGTCACTCTGTAGGTAAGAGTTAGTGACATGAGCTTAATTTGGGCAGCCATAAATAATAGGATATATATATATAACACATATTTCAGCGGAGCCTGCCTTTCGATATGTGCACATGCAAACAATTCAGCAAGTGGATCTATATGTGAGTATAAACATTTCCCATGGATTATTTTGAAGCTGTGTTTTGTCCATTAGATGGCAGTAACTGCCGTGTTGCGTGAAAGCATCCTAACGGGAAAAAACTTTGTTATGGAAAGCCAGCAAGAAGGTTACACGATTATCTAAAGATCCATTCTGTAATTGCTTCAGCTTTTTATAAATAGAGCATTTGAGTAGAAAGTAAAGCCTAACCCAATCCAACACATTAACCCTACCCCCAAATAATGGAGGAGAGTGTAATACTAGCATTGTGATATTTTTTAGAAAAGGGCTTAGAAATGCTAAACTATAGGCGAACCATAAACATTGTGTTATTTTTAGAAAGGGCAGGATGTTATTTTTAGAAAAAGCAGTGTGTTATTGTTAGAAAGGGCATTGTTTTAGAATGCCTTTAGAATGGGAAAGCCTGTATAGAACTGCTAAGCTAAGGCTAATTTTAACTCTACACATAACCTTAACCTTAACTTTCACAGAAATCAAACTGGGATCGTGTTATTTTTAGAACAGGAACGTTTATGTAGAAATGCTAAGCTAAAGGCTAACCCTAAACGTAACCAAAACCCACATCGCAACAGCCCAATAATCCACAGGTTGTGCAGAGGAATTATAGTACTGATTACTTCAATAAAACACACAATTTAATTGTCTTTCGAGTACATTAAAGTGAAGACATGGATGTGCATGGCCAGAGTTCACAAACTTCTGATGACAGGGAATGTGTGCCAATAAATACATGTATTAATTTGTATTTCTTTTAGATACAGCAGTAATTGCTAATGTTTGGAAAATGCCAAAAATAAAGAAACAATGGATGTTTTTACATGAATTAATCATACATTTATGTAAGCCCCCACATCACTTTACCTCCCAGAACAACAGGCCTTCCGTGTGGACATTGAAACTAAAGAATTCACAGGAGCTTTGGGATAAAGTTTTCATGTCAGCCATGAATATTCTTGTAAACAACATATTTCCTGTTCTTATAATTAACTTGCGCTTGTCCTTTTCTCTCTAATTTTTTGTGTTCAAAAGCAATAAAATGCATGGTACTAAAAAATAATAATAAATCTCTCCATCTATCTGCTTCCTTCTCTCTTTTTCTCTCTGAAGATTTCTCATCTTCATACACAGCAGTGTTTATGATGGTGCTTCACAACCCTCAGTTAACACACACACACACACACACACACACACTCTCTCAGAGACACACACACACACACACTCTCTCTTTCACACACACACACACACACACTCTCTCTCACACACACACACACACACACACACACTCTCTCTCACGGACATTTACTTCCACATTCCC
>JBBPCY010071759.1:0-10000 GCA_037974405.1 Brachyalestes nurse | reverse complement strand
AAAGAGCTCATGGGAAGGTTCTGACTTTGGTTCCCATTTAGAAACTGTATCACTGCTTCCGAGCGGCTCTACAGGCGAAGGAACACCAGGGGGGACTACCGGGCATTGCTTGTTATAATGCCGTGTTTCTGGCCCTCTGCGGACTGGTAATCGCCTGGTTCTTTGTACCTCAATCACTGTCATCTGCATGCAGGTCTGACTGACGGTCAACGGAGGACGCTTCTGGAAGAGGGAGCCGTGACTGAAACTCAAGTCTTTAAGTTTATGATCTAACAGAGTGAAGTTTATTCTGTGGATGTGTTCTGTTTGTTTTGAATATTGAAATGAAAGAAAACTCATTGACTGGCAAACGCTGTGTCTGCAAGTATGTCCACGCCTGGAGCCGTGACACACTGCACAGCTGTTATAATGTTTCACTGCACAGCTGTTACACTGTTTTACTGCACAGCTGTTACACTGTTACACCATTAAACTGTTTCACTGCACTGCTGTTACACTGTTTTACTGCACAGCTGTTACACTGTTACACCGTTAAACTGTTTCACTGCACTGCTGTTACACTGCACGGGAGTTACATTATTACCCTGTTTCACTGCGCAGTAGTTACAGTTTCACTACACTGCTGTTACAATGTTACATTGCACAGCTGTTAAAGTGTTTCACTGCACACCTGTGGGGAAAAGAGGAAGAGTTACACAGTTAAACTGATTCACTGCACAACTGTTACAGTGCTACACTACTTCACTGCACAACTGTTACACTGTTACACTACACAGCCGTTACATTGTTGCTAAAGAATAACAAACGATCCTTTACTGCTTTATTCCTCATCAACACACACACTCAAATACACACACACACACACACACACACACACACACACACACACACACACACCACTGCCAGTGAGAAAGAGAGAGAGGAGGGACAGAGAAGGACAGAAGGAAAATCAAAGAAGAAAAGGAGAGAAAGAAGTCAGGATGTAGTAAAGAAAAGAAGGACAGACAAAAGAAAGAGAGATCGAGAGCATGAAGAGAGATGCGCAAGAAATCAGAGGGGAGGAGAGACAAAGAAGGAAGAATGGTGAAGAATGGTGAAGAGATGGTGAAGAATGAAAGAACGAGTAGGAGAAAGAAAAAAGAGGTCAAAAGGGACCAAGTAAAAGTGAGAGAGAGTGAAAGAGAGAGAGTAAGAGAAAGTGAGAGAGAGACAGAGAGAGAGAGAGAGTGAGAGAGAGAGAAAGAGAGAAAGAGAGTGTGAGAGAGAGAGAGAGAGAGAGAGAGAGAGAGAAAGACAGAGAGAAAGACAGAGAGAGAGAGAGAGAGAGAGAGAGAGGTGGGTTATTAGGAGTGGAGAGCCGTATCAGTCTCAGTGGATTTCTCGGGTTATTAGATCAAACACACTCTTATCTGGTGTCGTGGTAATGAAACCTCACTCTCCTCTCCGGTGCTGGAAAAGTAATAGCGGCACAATAAATTGTAGGAGGAGAAAAACCCACACTGACCTCCAGTTTGAGCTCTGGAGCACAGAAAACTTCTAGCACCATTAAGCGACCACATTTTCAGATTTTTGTTTCCTTTTCGCCACATATTATCTGACTTATTCATGCTCTGAGCACAAATGTATTTTCTGATGCCAACTGTTGCCAGGTTGGACAAGCTTTACAAGACACTTTTCCCATTCAATGTAATCTTAACAGAGGGACCTTTCACACACACACACACACACACACACACACACACACACACACACACACAAATAAATCTCATTTGAAATGAATGAGTTAATTAGTGATATCAGAGTCCCATGTGAACACACCACACAGTGTGAAATTCTTTCTCTACATTTAACAAATTCACCAAGTGAAGTGTGTGGGGATGGTACCTTGCTCAAGGGAACCTCAGTGATGACACTGGCAGTGTTGGGATTCGAAACCACAACCTTCTGATTGCAGGGCCAATGTCCTAATAAAGTGGCCAGTAAGTGGAAGTACAAGGTTGGTGTTTCTAATAAAGTGGCCAGTGAGTGGAAGTACAAGGTTGGTGTTTCTAATAAAGTGGTCAGTGAGTGGAAGTACAAGGTTGGTGTTTCTAATAAAGTGGTCAGTGTGTGGAAGTACAAGGTTGGTGTTTCAACAACACTCTCACTTCTGGCTTTTTCAGATTATTACATTTACATACTAATGTGCAGTACTGTGCAAAAGTCTTAGGCTCCTGTGTAAACTGTTTAAAGCCATTTATCTAAACTGTAAGGGTTTCTCGACGCAAATACAGAAGTTACTATTAGGATGAATTCAAACAAACAAGAAAGAATCAAATAACTTCAAGTTCTTGAAGTTTGGTGAGCTGGTTAGGAGAACATAGGTTCCGTTTCAGGTTTCACCTCCAGCTTTTGCTGGATTTGTGAAACTCCATCAGCAGCTCATGATCTAATCTAATGAAGTATAGACTGAGCTGAACCAGGTATTTCAAGTATTTGATGAGAACTACAATGTAATAGTGGACTTCCACAAATAGAGGTCTGGGAATGATGAAGCAAACACATAGACATACATAAAATCATGATTTACTGTATTAATATTGTTTGTATATATTCTAATATTAAGGCATGTACTGCTCAGCTAAACAGATTTTAAATAGGATTTCTGATGTATCTAAGACTTTTGCTTGCTACTGTACATATTAAAAAAGTCCAAGACATTTTTATAGCTATTTGTATCTTTATACCTTACACAAATCAACATAGCACCAACTAGTGCACAGTTAAAGAACGACTCCTCTTCTGAAACACCACCTGGACAACCACAGACAAGCAAGAACATTCTGATGTTTTCTGTTCTTTGAATGTCCAGAAAAAGAACGGACAAACCAAGCGAACGTGAGTGAATGGGGAGAGAACAATCCGTTTGTTTGTCCGGTCACTGCACTCTGACCCTAAAGGTCAGGGAATTGGAAAACAGTGCTGAATTTGTAGAAGTTTGTGAATTATGTGACAAAAACAGGCCAGGTTTGAAATGTCATCACTAATCTGATTACACACTCAATGCCCAAACGACGCACGGATTCGGTCAAAGCAGCAGCCGGAACAAAGCAGCCATCGGAATGACACTGAATGGTCGAATGATAAACAAAACTGCATGGTCCTGTAGATCCCTGCCAGGTTAGATCACCTGGAGTTCCCGGGTTTCTCCCACAGTCCAAAGACGTGCGCGTCAGGTGAATGTGTGTGTGTGTGTGCCCTCTGTGCTGGGCTGGCACTCCACCCATGATGAGTCCCTGCCTCAGGCCCACAGACCCCGGCATAGGCTCCAGGTACCCGCGACCCTTATAAGGATTACGTGGCTACAGAAAATGGATGAATTAATGTGGCTTTAGCTTTAGATCGGTGCTGTGGGACGTTTCAGTGTAGCTTTAAGACAAAAGAGCTGATGTCACATCAGCACAACATCGCCGTGTGATCGCCTGGAGACATTTACACATGACATTAATTCTCCATATTTCACACACACACACACACACACACACACACACACACACACACACACATTAAAATGCATTAAAGCACTGATGGGGATATGTAAGCTGCTGCAGGCCTGTATCAGTGCGAAAGCGCACACAGGGGTAATTCAGAGAGAGGGCGGGGGGGGAGAGAGAGAGAGAGAGAGAGAGAGAGAGAGAGAGAGAGAGAGAGAGAGGAAGACAGAGTGAAAGAGTAAGACAGAAAAGGGAGAGGGGGAGAGAGGAGGGAGAGAGACAAAGACTTAATAGTCAGAGAAAGAGTAAAACAGAGAGTGAGAGAGAGAGAAAAGAAGATATAAAAAACAAATGAAAACAAAGTATGACAGAAAGGGTAGCAGAGAGGTTGGGGAAAGGTAAAGAGAGAAGAAACAAGAGTTAAAGTGACCATTCTGTCATACGTGAACACACCAAAGCACACAGTGTGAACAGCATGAAGTTATTCTCTGTGTTTTACTCATTCACCAAGTGAAGCAGCAGGCAGACAGGAACACAGCACCCGGGGAGCAGTGTGTGGGGACAGTACCTTCCTCAAGAGTACCTCAGTGGTGCCAATAGCAGTTTTGGGATTCAAACCCATGACTCTGATCGAAGGGGGGACGCCCCAACCTCTAGGCCACCAGCTGGCCACAGAGAGACGACCAGACAGAGATTGAGAGAGAAAGAGACAGAGAGAGACAGAGAAACAGAGAGGGAGAGAGAGAGATAAAGGAAGGGAAGAGAGAGTGAGAGAAGTGAAGAGAAGAGAGAGACAGAGAAACAGAGAGAGAGAGAGAGAAAGACAGACAGAGAGACAGGGAGAGACAGAGAGAGACAGAGAGACAGAGAGAGAGAGAGAGGCTAAGAGACCGTGCTGTTCTTGAAGACACTTTCATTAACTCGGGTGAGAAGAGGAATTGAGCATTTAGACAAACAAATCATCTCTGTGTGAGATTGCTCTTGCCGCATAGACCTGTTCCATTACCTGGTCGCGGCTCGAGGAATAATGCTCAATTACAGTATCATTAAAGTGGAGGAGCGGACCTGTGAGGAATAGGGAGTGGGGCGGCGGGAGAGAGCGATCGAAAGAGGAGAGAGTGGAAGCAGATGCTTTATTTAAGTGTTCTGACAGTGAGTGGGCTGCAAAAGCAGGCCTTTAGAAGCAGAAGTGGCCTTTTGAATGGGGCCAGGCACGCTGTGGAACTGGACCTACAAAGCACGCGGCTAAACGTCTGGCCTCGTGCGATGAAGCATAATGGATTTTCTATTAGCTGAAGCATTAGGTCGTCCCCGTGTCGTCCGGTAACCCCAGTAACACGCCTTCCCTTTCACGCACAAACATCTCGGGTCGCGATAATCCAAAAGTGCAGCCCATCCAGTGAAAACTGAAAGCAAAGGAAAAAAAAAGTTCAGGAATAAGCACCTTTTTGGAGAAGTTTGGACTCCACTCCCTCAAAAGCCTCTAGTCAACAGTCTCTCCTACATTCATTCATGCTAAATCATCTCAAGTGAACTCCTGATCTCTTTTAGGTTTGAGGCTATTTGGAAACGCCCGAGGCCCAGATGAAGAAAAACGAGGGGCATGAAAATCCAAATGGGAGCTCGAAACGCATACAAAAAGTGTCCTGAACTCTTACTTTGCTAAACTAGTTCTTTCTGGCTGCTGTTCTTGGTTGGCTTCCAGGCGCACTTTTCACACTCCTTCCCTTCGCACTACTCTTGGGCTTCTTCAGTTCTCCACCTGTTCTTTCTCTGTGATTTTAAATAAGAGTTGTTACTTAAGGGTGGGCTGCTTACTCTAGCAGTAAGAATCATGATCACATGAATGCAAATTAATGATTTGTTTTGGAAATAATTCATGACAAGTTGGGAGCTAAATATGGGACATCTTTCAACTGAAACAGTACTTTAAGATACAGTAGATGGACAACTACTGGCTGCTGTCATGACCTGCGGTACACAAAATCATTACAAAATTGATATATCATGTGTAATCCCACCTGTGCCATCTGCCCTCAGTGTCTCTCTCTGAATTTTGTTGCATACACGGTAAAAGTGTGCGAAAACATCTGTTAAAGTTGCATGAAAGTAATTCTGTGTTCAAGTAGAATTTACATTATATTTAGCAGTGAGAATTCTATATTCAGGAAGCCTGGAGAACTCAAGACCATGTTAAAAAATACAAAAAGTCTTTGGAAGTGTGACGTCCATTGTCTATTATAGTGGGACTTTTATTTTGAAAGTGTCTGTTAACAGTGTCCAACTTCATGTATTTAGTTACAGCTGTCTTGTGTTTAAGTCTAAGTGGCTGTCTGATCTGAGTGGTTCATGTCATAGGCTTATTTGTATTTAAGGGTGCTTTCACATATGAACCAAGGGCAACAAATGATACATTTTTCTGCCGTTTTGGGTCCTTTTCACACTACACTGATTGCTCTGGTCTGAACCAGTTGAAACAAACCAAAATGCAGTCATGTGACAACATCTACATCACTCGTTGGCCAGATGTGCCATTGAACGCATTTCCTAAACTGCTTTTCAATTGGTCAGAATTAACGTGCGGGAAAATTCCAATGGAACTCGCGGAAGTAAACAAAGCGAGGAGTTTTATTAAAGTTTTATTAAGAGTTTCTTTGCCTTAACGCTGCACTGTTCTACAAATCCATTAAACCCCCTTTGAGCTGTTTGCTAAATAATGAAGTTTTCGAAAGTTGGGACCTTATATGATAATCAAACCAAATTTCGATGAGGCTCCGCACCTCCTCACAAATCCGCAAACTGCCATGGGGCTATGTTGCTAAAGCGCTAACTGTAAACAAATATGTCTCCTAATCCCATAATGCACAGCGCAGCTGACTACGGCAGCTGGATTAGTCCAAAAAGGCGCAGTACTCTTTGCAGTTGGTTCTGTTCGAGTTCAGATCATGTTCTCACCACAAACGTACGCTTTTTTGGTCCGCTTTTGGTGCGCACTCAGGTGCGATTGTTACATTCACAAATGCCCAAACGAACCGCACCAACTAGGAAAACGAACTCTAGTGCGATTCAACCGAACTAAATGAGGCATGTGTGAAAGCACCCTAAGATTTGTTGAAACAAATCAAACAATGTACAAATATACACGGTATGATCATGTCTGTCCCAGTAATAATATTAAGTCCAAAAAAAAAACAAAGAAAAACAAACACACACACACAAACATGCACAGCATATTGCCAAGGGAGTTGATGTCACAGTGCTCTCTATTAGATACGTTAAATGTCCCCCTATCTCTACCCATTCTGTGCCAAGGAGACTGCATTACTGCTGCGCCATGGGGATGCACTGGAATTTGCCAACTCTTACCAAGCCTTTTATTGGAGACAGCTTTCACAGGTTGATAAATTTGAACTAAATTACTACAAATAAAAGTCAGAGAGGTGAGATTGCATTGATTTGGACATGTGCTGAGGAGAAACTTTCAGTGTGTAGGGAGAAAGATGCTGAGAATGGAGCTGCCAGGGAAGTGTAAAACAGGAAGGCCTAGTTGAAGGTTTAGGTATGTGGTGAGGTTGGGCATGCAGGCAGTTGGTGTGTAAGAGGAAGAGAACAGAAATGCGTCAGCATTTTAACTCTATGTCGGTTGAGTTCCTCCTAGTGGCACAGTCCCCTGAACCTGGTTGATAGTCCCTTGAGTGCCAATTAGATTATTTCTCTAGATTACATCTCAAGAGTAAATGCATATGGTAAAATGCATAAGGATCTAACTTTGCATTTAATAGAACTATGCAGTCCATTCTTTAAATACAAACAGCAGTAGAACTAAGGTGCAAAATTGGGGGTCTTAGACCTCTTCACTGACTATAGAGACTCCCTGAAAGTGAGTGGGTGGGTTGGGTTGTGTAGTTGTGTGAATTACCTTTTTATTAATAATAATTTTAGCCTCTGAAATGTGTGTCTAACTGTTGATTGGCTTGGCCTTACATCCATGAAATCTTGTATATTGTGCACTGAATATGTGAAAGACGGTGGCAGTTTAGGGATGGGGGACCCCTCGACTGCAGCCGGGTATTTTGCACACTGAGCAGAACAGCAATAGTCACATGTAAGGTTCAATAATTATTCTACTCACTCTTAAGGTGACAGGATATTTGATGTCTCGTAGTTTTATTATGTTTCTAAATGGGCTTCATTTTTTCTCATAACCATCTTGTGTATGAGGAGGCAGCTGGATGATCTGGATTATCTTAATCCTATAGCACTGTGCTTAAGAAACATTTTTTAGGTTTACTGCTGTAAGTGTCCAGTCTTTGTTCTCCAAGGCTTCAGAGGTGTTGCCTTTTCTAGTGAACAAAACTATTAATAAAGTCATAGAGATAAGATCATCATTAATACAAAAGAGTTTCACATGATGTTAATGAAAGTCATAGTCACCAAAATGAGATTTTTTAACCAGTGTATGATTTTTCATAACTCTGCCACACAGGTTTAGGTTATCCATTTATTCCAACAAATAAACAATTGTATTCTAAATAGCAGAATAAAAGCAAACTCTTTTTTGAAGTAATGTTCTGTGTTTTCATGGTGTTTGATTCATGTTATTAGTTACAGATGTGTTTTGATTTGTTCTTGGTTTAGTTCTGTTTTGTATTTAAGTGCCTTGGTTTAGTGTACCGTGGTCGGTCAGCCATCACACACCCTCACAATTACCCTCACTCTATAAATTTGAGTCTATGTTAGGTACGCTTTGTGTTTTAGGCCCTTGTGCACAAATACGTCAAGAGGCCTTGAAAATATAGAATGACATTACAATTAATGTTCAGGAAAGTTAAGTTACCTTTGTATTTGCAGAATTATTTTTGTCCTATAATTTTAGATGTCCTCTTCTCCTCTCTTTCAAGTCAGAAATTAGTCATTTTTTTCTCCAGCATCTGCATTATACGGCAGTTTTATTTACTAATTTTTGTAACAATCTTTACCATACATTCAGCTACATTTCCATATAAAATATAACTGCATACAATTTTTGTTACTGTCAAGAGAACACAAAGAAAACATGTCTTGGGATGGTGAAATACCCCTGTACTCAGAGGTGGGAGGTTTGAAAGTAGCCAGTCCGAGAGCATTATATATTTCTCCTTGTGTCACGAACTGCCGTGGTGCGTTCGCGCAGGAGGCACAGAAGCACACTGGATCCATGCTCGAAGGAGTACTTTATTCTCAAAAAGGCAAAACAAAAGGCACGAGGGCCGATGCTCTTTTCAAAACGAACCAAAAACAGAACAGGAACACACACACGACAGAACCTAATTGTGAAACCGAAAACCCGACAAAGCAAACGTGAACAGTCAAGACTTATAAATACAACAGAAACTCAAAACAGGTGAAACATAAAGTGTCCCTAAACTAATGGCCTACTTGGCCTATTGCGCTGCCACGCCCCCAGTCAAAATAAAAGTCCCCTACAGTCCCAGCAGCCGCGGGCTGCGGACTGGGGGCGTGACAGTACCACCCCCCCCCCCAGGGGCACAACCCCGGAGTGCCCAAAACAAAAGGAGGAGGCGGACAAACCGGTAAGGGCCCCTCCGATGCCTCCGGGGCCGGGCTCCACCCTGAAGCCCCTCCGATACCTTCGGGGCCGGGTCCCACCCGGAAGCCCCTCCTAAACAGTCCAGGGCCTTTGGTCCTATTGTCCCATGGGGGTCCTATAGCGCCCCCCCAAAAATTTTCAGGGGAAGTTTTCCCCAGGCGGCCTCTCGGGAGCGGGAGACAGGCCCTCGGGAACCCCAGGAGCAGGAGACGCGCCCTCGGGAGCAGGAGACGGGCCCTCCGGAACCTCAGGAGCGGGAACTGGAGCAGGGAACGGGAACTGGCGCTGGAGCAGGCGGCGCCTCAGGAGCAGGCGCTGGAGCAGGAGGCGCCTCAGGAGCGGGCGCTGGAGCAGGCGGCGCCTCAGGAGCTGGCGCTGGAGCAGGCGGCCCCAGGAACGGGAGACGGGCCCTCAGGAGCCCCAGGAACGGGAGATGGGACAGGAACAGATGGCCCAGGGACAGGAACAGACGCCTCAAGGACAGGAACAGATGCCTCAGGGACAGGAACAGGCGTCACGGGGCGCTGCAGGCGCAGAGCCGGCATCGGGGGGCGCTGCACGTGCGGAGCTGTCTTGGGAGCCAGAAGCTCCGGGACAGAAGGCCTCACGGCCCGCGGTGCCGGGGTTGGAGCCTGCAGCTGCAGGCGAGGAGCCGGGACGGGAGCCTCTCCCTCCAGGGATGCCGTGGGGCTTGGTCACACGTGGCAGCGGGGCTTGGCTCACCCGTGGCAGCGGGGCTTGGCTCACCCGTGGCAGCGGAGCTTGGCTCACCCGTGGCAGCGGAGCTTGGCTCACCTTCTGTGCCTTTGTGGGCCTTTGTGGGTTGGGTTTTCTGTCACGAATCGCCGTGGTGCGTTCCAGCACGAGGCACAGAAGCAGACGAGATCCTCCTCCATGTGATACTTTATTCCCAATAAACAAAGATATCAAAACAAAA
>JBBPCY010071758.1:0-11615 GCA_037974405.1 Brachyalestes nurse | reverse complement strand
ACACAGTTAGTGATCCTATTCCACTACGGTTCTACTCCACATTATGGCAAGAACCACTTAACTAAGTAAAAAAAACAGCAGTCCATCATTACTTCTTTACAAAACATACTCTGGTCTGTTTAACGCTTTTTTTGTTTACTGCAAAATGTGTTCCTTCATCATTTTGCTTGTTTTCAATATTAATCTACAATGTAGAAAATAATAAAAACAAAGAAATAACATTGAATGAGAAGGTGTGTCCAAACTTTTGACCGATAATGTGTATCCAGCATATGTACAGCGATTAAACAGGTTAGAGCATCTCCTGAGTGACAGATCTTCTGTGGTGTTCCCAGTATGCAGTGGTGACTTCCAAAAGAAGTCCAAAAAGGAAAACCAGTGAATTAATGGGTTTATGCTTTCGTTTTTTGTTTCAGTTTTTAAATGATCATTTTGCACTTAAATGAGTGTAAAAAATGTAAAGCTTTAAAGAACCTCAAATTGTTTGAAGGTTTCACCGAGTCGTACATGTACACCAGAAACCTTGACTTTCAAAGATAACTGTATCAGTTCAGCTCGGATCCTGAAGAACTGCATTCACAATGAATTTCCCTTCAGACTGTGATCTTCGCAGAACAGAGGTTCTCAAGTTTCCTGCTTTACTTATCCAGATTTAAGAAACATTCTGTTACATACATTCTGATGACCTCTGATCTGAAACAAAACTAGGGCTTGGACTGAATCCAGAAAAGAATCAATTCCTTGATTCCATTCATTGAAAGAGAGAGTCGCCTCTAAAGCTTTGGAACTGGGTTCCGCCAGCCCAGGGGTGTTCAGGTTTTCCCGCACCTGCATGCACATGGAGCTTAAGATATTCTGTTCTCACTGTCTAGACAGTCTGTATGAAAAATGCATCCTTCCCCAACACACATTGATAGTCTAGTTGTTTTTTACTTTGGACAAAGTGGAACACAAAGTACACTAAAAAATTTATAACCAAAAATTGGCTTAGAATCAAATTACTTGCCAAATTATACCACCACCCTGAAGGAGGCGACTGAGGAGATCTGGGTCTGATCCAGCCGGTCCCTGTTAGTTAAATCAGAATCAGAAAAACGCTATTAATCCCAGAGAGAAATGCTTATGTGATGACTGCCACAACACACAAAGACACAGAGACACAAGAACAACATTAAATAAAATACGTCTAAATAAAATCTATATAAAAATCTGTAGAGAGAAAACAACCACAATATGAATAGACTGTGATACACACAGAAATGCTTGGTATAATAACCATCTATAAGTCTACGCAGCTGAGTGAAAATCTATTGACACAAACGTTAGTTTGGAATAAGTTACTGCAGTAAGATATTTTGAATAAGTTAAAGCTAGTCTTAGCGAAATATGATTCATGTTATACTCTTTACCTTTCCCAGGTGTCTATACACTTCCTACATATCCTCCGCCTTTGTTTGCTTTTTTGTGGCAACAAATATATTTTTTATGTTTTCACACAAGGGCAGCCGTTCACCTCGCCATGGTGTCCCAATACTTTTGTCCCGCAACCTTCCGAGTTGCACACTTCAAACTCCACAGTTCAGTAGATCTCCAGGAGACCTTTCCAACGAGCCCTCATTTGTATTTTTAGCCCGAGTAGATCAGGTTTTATTCTCCGAAAACCGGGTCCCAATACTTTTGTCACGCAACCTTCCGAGTTGCATATCTCGGCGGGGAATTTAAATTAAAAGACGGGTTTACCTTGAAAAGAGGCGAATACAGGTTTACCTTTACATTTTCTTTAAGGGTAATGCATTAAACTGAGTTTAAAATGAAATTAAAGTGTTCTGGGAGCTTATTTACAGTTAATACTATTAAAAATAGGCATTTTTTGCTTCTACTTTCTTCTCTTGTTCTGTCCACTTTGCTGTTGTAACAACGCGGAATTCCCACTTGTGGAACTACTAAAAGGTTCTCTTATCTTTTTCCCCTTGTAATTTTCCTAAAAGTGAACAGACTACAGTAGCTGCTATGAAGTTGCCTAGCAAGTTAGATAACTAGAGCTAGCAACTGTGCCAAGACCCTCTTCTCAGTTCATTTAGATACAGAGCATTAAAAAAAAGGATGTAAATGTCAAAGTCTCATGTGATTGATACATGCCCACAATAATCTCAATGACCTAAAAGAATCGGCAAAACATTATTTCAGAATGATGTTTCTCTTTTCTTGTCCTCCCAGACAAATATAACGAAACAACAGCATATTGGAGGAGATATAGAACTGCTCTTACCTCCATGGAGCGTGTCTGCTGGGTAATCTGTTGGTTGACCTGCTGAAGCTCCATCCTTAGCTGTTCCCTGTCTGAGGCAGCAGGGGGCAGACTGAACGACAGAGACAACACAAATTAATCACACACATTTACTAACAGGAAAAAAACCATTACAGCAGGCTTGACTACTGCAGCCCCTTTTAGAATTTAGTACCAATGTTAACCTAAGACCTAAAGTTGTGACATCCAGAGGTGTCTGAACACACTGTAAAAAGGATGGAAGCAAATCTGAGGCAACTTGTCTCCAAGAAAAGAGCAATAAAACAGGGAAACATTTCAAGATTGTATGATATAAGAACTTATAACTTTTAACCTAATATTTAGGTTGGGAATGTAGGACATCGGGGGGGGGGGGCTTCCTCGGAAGGACACTGAGGGGGACATTATGCCTTAATCCTTTTTATTTTATTTCTCTTATATGAGAAGATCAGCACCACCTGCAGAGAAATTTAGTTAAATGCCTCTAATGGGTGTGAGATGAGTGAGGGGATAAGTAGGGAGACACAATGGCACCTAGTGGTGTAATGCAAAAGGAACCTCACCGCTCACTGAAGTGGCCCTGAGACGTCGCGGTCTGTTGGGGGTAGGGGGCTTCACTCCATCCTCCGTGATTTCCATAGCTATAATCAACTGCACAAAGAAAAAAAGGTACATCATCATACTGAAGCACTAAAACAAGTCACTCAAGTCACTACGGGAGAAAATCTCTACTAAGTACTACAAAGTACAGATAGCTTTCACTCACACTAGACATTCACTTTCATGCCATGTTAGTCATGTTTGTACTGAAACAATACTTTAAAGGTTTTAAGGCCTCGCAGGTTACCTGCAGAGGCAGCATGTTTGGCAGGGGGTCCTGGCATGAGGCCGGCAGGCTGGTATCCTGACTTGGACGTGCGGGAGATGGCTCCGAAGCGTGAAACAGTAGGCAGCGAGCCAAATGGAATTATGGGATCGTCGTCTTTGACCTCAGGTGCCCTGCGCTGCAGCTCCAGGGTGGGATCTCTCAGGCCTTTTTCTACATTCTGCTAAGAATAAGAGCAACCATTTACACTAACCTCGATTAAAAACGTTAACCCTCAATATAAACATTCATTTATCAATGTATTAATTACACAGAAACCAGATCACGAGGATAATGCTTACAGTTTAAGCTGTACTTTTTATTCGTCAAAGAAATTATTTTGTTCAACCGAAACTAATCGAAGGGTGATGAATATCACAACTCCTTTTAATTCTATGTGGCCTTTGGTCTGTCAACATGCTGGAAGAGGACAAACTCAACAGAGCAAACAAAAATAACCTTGTGCCTTGTGCTCCCACTCAAAGTGATTATAACACAACAACCAGGTCAATATGAGAGATAATTCCTTCAGCTTGTTTAAATTCATATTGAGGGCATCCCAGATTCAAAACCAATATTTAAAACAAAAAACAAACAAACAAAAAAAACTCCTCACCATTTCCATGTAGCCTGTAGCCATGCCCTCTTTGGATTTCATATCCTTGGTGCCAATGTAGGGGACGAACGTGTCACATGACCATGGAGAGTATTGAGCAGTGCAATCTGGCTCTCTGAAGTTCTCAAACGCAGCAGAGTTCTCTTCCACGTACTGCTGAGGATTCAGAGGAACACACAGTTTAGGGTACGAAGCCACTTCAACCACACATCATCTACCAGCTCTGATCAGGCCTTGCTCTGCCGAACTCTACAAAGTTAACCCTGAGATCCCTGAGGGTCTCTTTACTGTTTATGCATTGCTTTTTCTTTTCTAAAATTTAAAGCCTTATACAATGAGTAATGTACACTTGTCTCATATCCCCCTCACATATTAAAGCTTTCGGAATTTTTTACGACACACACATTAGTCTTATAATAAAACATGCTGGAAATGATGCTTAAAAATTAACCTATTAACAAATATTTCCAATCATAGGTAACTCCCAGGCAGAGTTTATGTATTAACAGTAACTCCCAGTTTGTGCTGCTTAAAAGCAGACAGAAGCGCTGCTTACACACACACACACACATGATTGGGCTTCTCACACCACTTGTGTTTTCTTGCCTTTTTTATTTTTAAAAGCTGATGCTATTTCCCTAAAATCGTGAATTTCATGTTTTTTTGGTTTTGATCTCTGGTTGTACACGACACATGATCATGAAACAAAGCTTCCTGTGATGTATGAAGCCTCCACTGTTGATCCAAACACACAGAAGCAGTAAATAAGGGCGTCCTTTTGTTTTAGCAGCCGTGTTCTCATGATGCACCCGCGTGTCAGTCGGTTTCTGAGGGTTATGATCTACACCACATCTAACACACCTGACAAATACATTTATCTGGTTCATGTACAGTCGAATTGCTGAGTAAGAATTAGAGAAAAAACACAGAAATTACTGTTGCTGGTAACACTGTGTGTGTGAAATGATGTGCCAGATGCTGTAGGCTTACATGCTGTTGGCTCCTGACCTCTTGGGTGTAACTGGGATCATACGGGCGCATCAGGTTTGGAGAGGAGGCGAAGGGAGGAGGAGAGACGACTTTACGCTCCTCCAGCTGAGCCATGATCTCCTTCCTGCGGCGTTTCAGGTCATCTAGGGTGGGCTGGGGCCGGGCATAGGCACTCTGTGTACAAAAACAACCAGAGTATATTGTTTAACAGTGAAAAGACCTTGGGACATTGAATGTTTTTTCTTTTAATACATTTATAAGTTTACTATAGGCTGATAGTATGATTGCTTCAATTAGTATAATATGTAAGTACAGTGCCATCAACTATTGGATTTAATTTTGTGACCATCTTTGGTTTCACTTATGTTACTAGCATCATGTTACCAGCGCATTTTTGTACTTTCCCTGCTCTTACACACTTCACTCCAGTGATAAAGAATAGTTTTCAGTTGAGTCAGACGAGTTACAGCAGGAAAAACATGAACAAAATAATCATTTCACGCTGTCTGCAGGACAAGAATTTTACTGCACTTAAAGCAGAAATGCGATATTACTTACAAATAATATCATACAACTATGCTGTAAACAGCTGATTTTCAGAAGAAAAAGCAGACTGTGTATTCAAAAAAAGTGGCTAAGTGCTAACTGTCAAATCACCATCTGAGTTAAACTATTCAGCAAATGATCTGGCAGCAAATTACTTATTTACATACGTTATGTATTTGTTTTACTTAGTAGTAATTACCTTATAGTAAATCTTAGTATAAGTATCTTTAGTATTCGTAGTCATAGTACTGACCCCAGCCATAGCATAGTGGAGTATTTCTGTAGTTTTAATTTAACTTTAATTTTTGACTTGTGTCGTTCTTGTCTTTGTGTCTCTGGGTGAAGGTACAGGCGTAAATTAAGCAATTTCCTCTGGGATCAGTAAAGTTTTTTGAAAACTGCACTTGCTGCTATCTGTATTAAACATGGGCTCCTCTAGTGGATGAATTTAGGTCTCACCCTGCTGTAAGACCTGCTCTGGCCAGGGTGGCTGTAGAGGTCAGGACCGTATCTGCCTCGTGATGAATCTGGAAGGTAGGAGGAGGCTCCCGCGGTCTGGGACTGTGGTGGTGGGGGCACATCCAGGGGCGCTGGGCTCCGGTGCCCCAGCTCATCGCGTGTGTAGGACGAGGGCTGTGGGTGACCTCCGTAAGCTGGGCGGCGGCTGTCATGGTGTGGGGGGTAGCCATATCGAGGGTCAGAAGGTGGGGTGGGGTACTGGCGTTCTGGAGCATAGGAAAGAGGGTAAGTGTCGGGGTAGGGCGACAAGCCTGGGTCAGCTGGGGGTCCAGGGTTGCGGATGTAGCGAGGCATGTGTGGGTAAGTATATGAGTTCCCTGCAGAAATATAAAAAAAAATGTTACAATTATGCTATTATATGAGACAAAAAAGAAATACAAATAAATAATAAAGAATAATCAATGTTGTTTTTTTACCTGCAGGATATTGAGGGGGTTCGTATTGAGATGCAGACGGTGGTGGTCTTGATTCAGAGTAATAACCCTCAGGTGGGTGTGGAGGGTACGGAGGCATCTGGGGAATTCTGGAGACAGCAGACATGTGTTTATGACCAGCCAGGGCCTCCCTTGCTGTTCTGGCATGAGGGGGTGCAGGCATCACCACCTTGGGCATAATGTCCAACCTGTTAAAGCCAAACAAACCCAGTAATAAACAAATGAACCGATAAACGACCCAGTAAACACAAGTAGGGGTCATTTTAAGACCATCAAAAAAGCCCTTAACATTTCAGATGTCCTGTGTTCATACCGTAAACCATTTTTTATTATTGTTATGATATTAAATTTTCTTATATCACAGTACCGGATGAATTAGTTCATTTGAGTGAGCCCTGAATCTGAGAGCGCGTGTGGATTATAGGGTGTAAAATATTACTTTTAGGGGGTGCATTTTTGTGCAATTTCTTATCTTTAGTGCATGCAATTTCTCAAAAATACTTTCATATACAGTAATAATAATATACCCGCCCTTTAGTTTGAGGTTGTCTGATTCATACACTATGTGTATGATTCTGTACATTAACAGGATCCTGAGTTAACAAAGAAAGTCAAAACTAATGGCTAAATAATCCCAAAGTACGGTTTTCTCTCAGCATTATGAAGAAACATGCTTGTGTTTAGCCTTTAGCTCTTGATGGCACGCTACGGACATATATAGCATTTAGTCCGACGGAGTGGATACATAAGCAAAAAATATTTTAGACAAGTAATAACAACAACAGCTTTATTTATACAGAAGATACTGCAGATCAGAGTGCAGCTCAGAGCACGACCAGTTATGAAAGCTGTGCTTCTGGCACGACGTGCCGCTGGGGTTGTAAGGGTTAACAAACAAAAAAAAAACATCATATACAGTGAAACTGGTATGATTTTGAAAAATCCATGATAAAATCCATGATCCATGATTTTTGGTCATACCGCATAGCTCTACTTTATCTCAAAAGATCATTAACAAAAATGTACTTACGAGTCAGGAGGTGATCCAGGAGCACTGACGCTCCCAGTATCTGGCTTTGGCAGGTTTCGTCCTGGGTCATAGATGGAATCTGAGCCGCGGGAGACCAGACGCACTGTTCCAGGACCCATTGGTATGATGCCATTGGTGATGATGCCAGGCTTGTGTTGCAATCCTTCCAAGCCCTCGTCAGAAAGCAGGTTTGTGGAGCAAACTACATCCATTTCATTAAGCTGCGTCAAGGACTGGCTGAGGGGCTTCCTTGTGGGCAGTCGCTTGTTCATCTTGCGATACCTGCCATTAGATGAGGAGATCAGAAACAGTCCATGCTGGCTGAAGCTGTACACACTCAAGAACGAAGTAAAGAAGAGTAACTCACTTCTCCAGCTCTTCCTGGGAATGGGCGAATGTGCAGCTGGCTCCTCGAGGACAGCCTCCTTTCTGCTTCATGTCTCGACACATGTAGGTTTTATACTTACTATGCTGAGGGGCCTGATGACAGTAGAGACATGGGTTTAGAACAGAAAACTAAGATCAGGCTCACAGAAAACTACAGCCTTTCAGAGTTTAGGAATAACTAAGACTCAGTCTTTTATACCGCATTATTTCAGAGGCAAGCATATGAGATTGGGGATTGGAAGTTTCAGTTTTTCACTGTACATTTGGAGATGAACTCATACTACATGTCTGAAAGAGAATGGGGTGTGAATATAGACCTGCTGTGGGTCTCCTCCCTTCTTGCTGTGGTTCTGAATGAAGTCCACCAGGCCGTGCACCACTGTCTTTACTGCCACTAGTCCTTTATCAAGCTGCTCCCATGTCGGTGCCGGAGCATCTAGGAAGAAAACAGAAATGAGCATACTGTTAGTCACTGACTCATCAGTTCTGATGAAATCTCACGTTAAAAAGACAAAAAAAAAAAAAGAGTCAGGCTTATTTCAAAGGCATAAAGCATAGAAAACCATTTCACATGTGAATCAAATACACTCAATCATTAAGCAATATTCCATTAGTTACTTAACGTACCCTGAAATCTATAAAATATGTTGTGACATTTATATTTGATACTGAAACTGTTTTAAGTCAAATGTGCTGGAGTACAGTCAATACAACGGGCTGAAGATAAGTAATGAAGCATGTGAGTAAATCTGTGCAGACACAGACCTGGGCTGGGGTCGATGTCAGCCAGCAGCTCCAGATGCGGTCTGAGCCGGTTGAGGTTGGCTGGGTCTCCTGTTCTCTGTAGAGCGATGGTAAGCTCTTGCACACTCTGGGCAAAGGATGCTGGGGTCTGCAACTAATGAAATGAAATTAAATAAATGTAATAAAGAAACTAGATCACCAAAGCATTACCCACCAGAACACAATACTTGAAGCAATTTACTACAAAGATTACAAAATCCTACACAAAAGAACGACTCTCCCAACGGGAAGATTTTCAAAAAAGCGAACACCGCAAGATTCCAACGCCATGTTGCTGCTTAGTTTACATTTACATTATTTATCAGACGCTTTTATCCAAAGCAACTTCCAATCCCTAACTACAGGGAACGGTCTCCCTGGAGCGACTTGGGGTTAAGGGTCTTGCTCAGGAACCCAGTGGTGGTGTGCTGAAGGTAGGATGTGAACCTATGACCTCTTGGTCCAGAGGAAAGTATCCTACCCACTAGACCACCACCACCCAGTTTAATAGTTCATCTGCTGTAACAAACAAAGCAATTAAATTTTTAAGCCTGGGATCAGCCCTGTATGTTAAAACAGTGAAGCGCTGACTCATAGGCACCTCAGAATGCCTCTGGCACCATCTAGTGAAAGGTTAACACTGGTGTCATTTATATGACTGACCACTTAATCATTGGACACAACTTCCCTGTCATAATTTAGAAACGGACATATATTGCAAAGACAAAGACCGAGCACATAAGTTACATAGACAGGGAGAGATAAAATGTTACATGGACAAGGAAGAAACAGCCTCCAACATAAATCAGTAATTTTCCCCAAGCAGGTCAAATCATGGTCAAGTTTCAACAAGACAGGACTCGCCAACTTCCTCCACTGGGATTGCTGCGAGCTGTTCTCATTCACTCACATTAATGAACAGCAAGGCCTCATGACAAGTTCACATAATTGTCTTTTTTTTGTGGAGAGTTTGATTTTTTTATTAGTGTGTTTGCTGCTGTGTGCTTGTTGTTCTTAAGTTTTATTATTATCGTGTTTTTCCTTCCGTTCACCCGTTTTTTGGCCCCCTACTCCTCCCAGGGCTTTCGAGATAGAGACACCATTCCAACTCTGACACGCCGGGCCCGATCTGGAATCTGGCTTATTCACAGCTTGTTGCTACGTCTTGTCATTCGTTCGTTGTTTGCGTTTTTCTGGTGAAAACGATTTGCAAAACAATTCTCAACTTTCAGATAGTCCTGCTCGGACAGGCTTCGTCCGAAACCCACCAAACTTCATGTGGTACCTCAGGCCAACTTCCCTGACACACAAACACAGTCGGCGATGACCTGCACTCGTCATCTCTTTTTTTACCCATTCACTTCCATTTATTTTTAACCTCATTGAAATGAATGCAGTTTCAGAAGAAGAGACTTTCAGGCTCCATACAGTGTCCAAGCCTTATGAAACTACATATGAGACTTCAGGCCACGCCCCCAAAGACTCACCTGTTTAAACTGAACTATATGGTCAAAAGTATTGGGACACAGCTGTCATACTATATGGACAAAAGTATTGGGAGACACACACACTCTAATGCTATGCTAATGTTAATGTTATAATAATGCTGATGCTAATGCTGATGCTGTGTTCTGCATTTGAGCAAGCACACTTTGCATTTTCTCTTGGGAAATGCGGTCTAGATATAATTATTATTTACACTGCACAAATCAAATCCTACCTTATCTATGATGGACTGCATGTGGGACTTGTGGGACTGGTCCCCGTACAATAAGGAGGACCACTGGTCAGGGGCAATGCGCAAGCCACCCTCCATGGCGATCTGGACAATCTGAGAGTCATGCTCCCTCCGCAGAGCCTCGTACGTGCGGAACTCCTCTTTCAGCTGCATCAGAGACGAGTCTTCATCCCGCTTTGTTACCTAGAGAGAAGAAAACAAAGGAGCAAAAAGAAAAAAACAATATTACATATTACTACACAGTACAATATACACTTTGTATGTATTAAAGATCATCATAATGCTCATAAGAGCGTTTTACTTCGACACACCCCTTCACTATTGAGACTCTGTATTTCTAAATTGCTTCACATAATCTGAAAATGACACTGTGTGAAATTTGTAAAGGGACCAACAGAACTGGTCCACAATGACTTTAATTTACATTAAAAGTTAAGGCCATTTTTTCCTTTGCCTGTGAGTTGCCCATTTTGAAAGAAAAAAAAACCCAAAACAACAAAAAAAAAAAAAACACACAAAATGTGAATCATATATAGTAGAAAGATTTACCTTAAAACAAGAGGCCCTGTACAGCAGCTGCACTACGTGGCCTATACTGGTTTTTGAGGCCTGAGGGAAGCGGGGCTCCAGCCTCTGAACCACAAATAAAACCAGAACCTTTCGGGACAGAGCTGAGCCATCCTCCAGCGCCAACAGGACCAGCTTCAGAGCTTCTTCCTGCATAGCTGCAGAGTAAAACACAGAGAAAATATTATTTATTTATATTGCAGCCTCCACAATTTTATCAACAATATTTTCCACTGTTCTGAGGGGAGGATCTCCAGGGCAGGACAGTGGCAGAAGCAAAAAATAATGGACCAAATAACAGAAGGCTCAAATGCAAACCTGCTGTTTATATAATCTATTCTAATCATATCTACATTTTTCTTCTCAAAAGGACTGAGTGAGTGGTACATTTTTCAGTACTAACGCTGTCTTGTTGTGCTGTGTTTGGTCTGGGTTGAGAAATGGTAAATCATGTTGAACTTGGGAAAATGATCAGACTGGCATAACATTGGCAAAACTTTACCAGGGCCAAGAAACTGGCAGCCTCGAGCTCGCACGGCAGCCCACAGGTTGGAAGAGAGCTGCTGGGGGTTTTGGTGCTGTAGAATAAGCTCAGTGACCGTCCTTTCACCCAGAGAGCGAGCAGCCCGCATGGCCCGGATACGCCCCTCCTCCTCCACCAACTGGCAGTGCACCAGCGTCACCAGCTTCCTCTGCATGGGCCTGCTGAGGAGACTCTGGGTGGCACTACCGAGTCCCACACCTGAGAGAGAGAGAGAGAGAGAGAGAGTGAGACAGAGAGAGTGAGTATGAGAGAAAGAGTGAGTGTGAGAAAGAGAGAGTGAGAGAGAGTGTGAGAGAGTGAGTATGAGAG
>JBBPCY010071757.1:0-11615 GCA_037974405.1 Brachyalestes nurse | reverse complement strand
AGGCAAAGATTTTGCCTCGATCATTTTTTGTAATCGAATTATTCGAATTACTCGAATAATCGTTTCAGCCCTAGTCAGATATCTAACTGTGTAATTGTGAAAATTATTTTTGGAACACTATTTTTGTTTAACACTAAATGATAACAAGGAGTTAAGACAAGTTGCTAAAATTATGCCACAGGAAGTAACTAACCCTTTACTGGGATCTCTAATACTACACTGTAAGAGGCCACAATATTGTGAAATTCTGCACTACTTTATTAACAGCTCTTAATTTTAGGTCTTGGCTTACTAGTATGAGGGGCATGTGTTCTTGTGGACTACAAAACACAGATGTAAGTCACTCTGGATAAGAGTGTTTGGCAAATTCTGTAAATATAGACATAAGTGTGTCATCAGGGCCCGTTTCACTGTTGGTATACTTTCATTTTTCTTTTCAGTCAGTCAATGCCATAACCATGCACATTTGCCTGCATGATATGTGCCAGCAGAGCTTTACTGGGAGGATACTTTGTGGAATATTTTTTTTCAGAAGTTTGCTTTGGTCATTTAAGAATACAGACTCGTGATTTTTCCTACAAAGGATTCAGCAAAGGCACTGTGAAATAAATAAGTGTTTATAAAAAACTACAGCAGAAAGGCCTGGAACAGATCAATGTGGGGGGAGGAAGGCACCCTAAGAGCTCCAATTTGAACCACTTAAAAGCTTCAGGACAATAAAACCTTAGATAAAGACTAGTCCATCCCGGCACAGAGATGACCCTGTTGACACCCCCTTCTCTGAGACATTCCAGACACACACACACACACGGAGAGATTCCAATGTCTCAATGAGGAGAAAAAAAGATGTATTCTCATGTTTTGTGTTAAAATCCCTTATTTCATAAGTTGTTTATATGATGATTATCCTGTGTGTAATGCCAACGTTAATTCTTCTAATTGGTGATCCTTATAAACCCAAGACCACTGTGTGTTTAGACAGAAAACTGCCTCTTGGGATATATAAACTCCGGATTCGCAAACAGACTTTGAGAAAGCTTTGGCAAGAGACTCTGAAAGAACACCTGATGAACAGACTTAACAAGCCCGCTCTCCATGTTGCCTCTAACCTCCAGACCAACACCGCTGAACTCCAAAAGATTAATCTCCGCTGAACTCTGCAACTTCAACAACTCCAGGAACTCCAAGCGTCAACAGCTGAAACTCCCTGAGACCCAAGCCAGCGAATAAGTACAAAACTTCCTTTTCATTTTGATAACCTTATAAGCGTACTAACTGTTTCTGATTAGTGGGTTGTATTTGCTTCCTTATGCTCACTGTTCAGGGACGCTTGAACTTTCAGTAGACTTATCAATACCATTACTCATTGCATCATTTCTCACGTTTGTTTTATTTTGTGTTTATGTGTTTTATGTTTGCCTCGTGTGGTAAATAAATGTCGTCTTAGCGTGACCAGCGATTCTTTTTCTTGTTCATAAGGTGAAGTCACCTCATTGCTGATACGTTTCCTATGCTCTTAAAGTAATTAAAATTGATCCAAATAGTTCCGCGCAATTAAGAAGAGCTTTATAAAGGTTAATTACTGTATTCCTATTTGAATTATCTCACTGGACGTGTAGTTCAGGGTGGATTCCTTAATAAACCTGCTTTGATATAAGACCCCTAAGTAATAAATAATTAATCAATCAGCCTAAGCTAATTCCTACATATATTCTGGCGGAGAATCAACTAAGCTAAAATTTCTTACCCCCGTTAAAGGAATTATTTAGCAAAAAATCTAATTTACACAATCTTACACTTACCACAGATGTAGTCAATCAACCAAGACATGTTTGGAGTCAAACTTTGCTTCTTTAGTTTAACCCTGAGGATAACATTGCTAACACATGAATTCAACAGCCACCCAGATTGTTTCCATCAAAAACACCCCCAAAACTTCTCTTAACCCACTAAACCAAATCCAGGTCTTCCTTAAAAAGCCCAAAGGTCCACTTATGACACTTGTGAGATTTTATGTAAGAAACCCAATTCTAATTCATTTTTTTTAATAATATATTTAGATTATGAATATCTGTTCTGACTGGCTGTGCAGTATTAGCAAACTGTCCAGGGTGTTTCTCCACTTTTTGCCCTGTGATCACTAGAATAGTCTCCACTATCCCTGTGGAACCCCTGCGACCTTGCCTAAGGATACACAGTTTAAATGATGTGAGGGATTGGATTGGGAGGGAGGGAAGGAAGGAGGCATGAATGGATGGATAGATGGATGGGATTGGGAGGAACTGGACTGGGAGGAATTGTATGAATGGATGGATGGATAGATGGATGAATGGATGGGTTAGGGAAGGATTGATGGATGGATGGACTAGATTGGGATGGATGGTTGAATGGATGGATGAATGGAGGGAGGGAGGAAGGGAGGGATAGACGAATGGATGTATGGATGGATGGATGAGGGATGAATGAATGTATATATGGAGGGAGGGATGGATGGATAGATGTAGAAAGGGAGGGAGGGATGGATGGATGGAGAACGGGAGGGAAGGGAAGGTGGATTGAGGGAGGGAGGGATGAAGTGATTGGTGGGATGGATGGAGGGGTAGATGGTGAGATGGATGGTGGGATGTGTAGAATTAACAGTACTGGCAATAAACAGGGTTACAGTAAAGTGCAGGTGCTAATTGAGATTCCAGAGTGTAGTATGAGTGTAAACAATATAAAAAAGTATAAACATTTTAAACAGTATAAGTAGTATAATATGAGGTAGTTCACTGAAATGTGCTGGTCAACCAGGAACTACACGTTGATGTGCAGTTATGTGCATCTGTGTGGTATAAAGCTGTTGCACCAGCTTTGATACTGTTTGCCATACGGTAAAAGGAAGAAGAATCTGTGAAATGGGTCGGAACTGTCCTTCACAATGTTACTGGTTCTGTGAAAGCAGCAGGTATGGAAAATGTCCTTCATTGCGGGCAGAGGCACACTAATAACCTTCTCAGCTGCTCTCAATATCCAAGGCAATGTGTTACAGTCCGAAACATTACAGTTCCCATACCAGACTGTGATGCAACTGGAGACGGGACTTTCTATGGTACTCCTGTAGAATGTGGTGAGGACTGGTAGAGGGAGGATCGCTTTCTTCAGTCTCCTTATAAAGTGCAGGTGCAGCCGAGCCTTCTTAGCTATGGAGGTGGAGTTGAGGGTCCAAGAGAGGAACTTCGTGTTTTTAACCCTCTCTACAGCAGTGCCATTGATGGTGAGAGGTGCGTGAGCAGGGCTATATTTCCTTATCATTTCCTCTGTCTTGTCGACTTTGAGAGAGATTGTTGTCCTTACACCAGGCAGCCTTATCACCTCCTCTGTGTAGGTTGAGACGTCGTCGTTGCTGATGAGACCCACCACTGTCATCTCATCTGCAAATTTGATTAGCTGGACTCTGCAGTCATAAGTCAGGAGTGTAAAGAGCAGAGGGCTGAAGACAGGAGCTTTTCGTGGGTTTACTCTGGAGTCTTCCTCACTGCAGTTGTGGTCAGGCACATAACTTGATCACCTGGGAAAGGAGTGGATTACCTTGCGGGCTCACTACTGAGTGCGTCAAACCGTGCGTAGAAGACATTCAACATGTCGGGGTGAGAGGCATCGCTGTGACAGAGAGTAGGTGGTGGTTTGTAGTCAGTGATGGCTTGGATGCCCCTCCACATGCTCGGAGTGTCTCCAGTGTTTTGAAAGTATACTTGGATTTTTTGGGCATATGTATACAGTAATCCCTCAGTTTTACGCGGATCCGCACTCGCGGATTCAGTCACACACAGATTTTTTTCTGAGAACCGAACTTTTCACAAGACGCGGTAATATCCACAATAACGCAGAAACTGCAAATATCCTCGCAATTTTTTTTGCTTTTTTGTGGCAATATGGGTTTTTTTTTTTAGGGAATGAAAGTCGCTTTGGATAAAAGTATCTGCTAAATGCCATAAATGTAAATGGATGCATGGAGGCGTGAATTAATGACGGATGGAGGGGTTGAAGGATGGATGGCTAGCTAGATGAGGGAGGGAAGGAGGGATTAGGGATGGATGGATTAGTGAGGAAGCGACGGAGGGAAGGATGGATGGATCGATGGATTGGGGAGGGGGAGAGAGAGAGGGATAGATAGATGGATTAGGGGGTGAGGGAGGGATGGATGGCATCCCAGAAACAACAGATTTAAAACAGCTTTATTTCCATGCCTGAACTGTACAGATTGAGAAGCAAACATGTTTACATCTGCCTCTTATTTTAAGAAAATTAGATTTGTAATGATATGGACCCTTTAAGTTGGTGCAGACTTGTCAATAAGGTTTTAGACTGCCAGGGTGGCATTCATGAAGTGGTGTTATAACAAATTTATAATTACTCTCATTACTCTCATTTATAATTTTGTCACAGAGCACAGTACAGTACAGAGTACAGAGCAGTACAATCAAAGTTAGACGTAACTATAGTCAGCAAAGACATGAAATCTGTTTCAAATTAAAATTAACTCTTTAAAATTAAAACTACCTGCAGGCCTGCCCTCAACTGATCTCAGTACTATAGTTTCACTGTTGAGCAAGACTAGCCTGCATATGAATCACCATGTATACACCCCCCCAAACACAAATGTTCATTTTAACCCGTCTCTGCCTCAGTATCATCATCTCCCAATCCCTGTACGCCCCCTCCCACACTCAGGCTAACAAGTAGAAACACATGTCAAAATGGTGCAATTCTGCTTACCCCCCTACTCCCACATTCAGCTAAAATAACCCAGAGGGATTTTTCTAGAACCAGCACTTCCTGTTCTCATGACTTTAAGCTCAGCACTTAAATCACTGTTTTCTAAACAGAGGGTCACGACTTATACTGTCTGCCCAGCTGGTGTGGCTGTGTGTACTGCACAGACCTGCAATCAGTACAGTAAAGACATCTCCGTGTTTCTGCTGTAGCCGCTTTAGAAACTGATGGGAATCTTTCCTGAATTCCAGAGCTTTTCCCAGAAACGGGATCCATCCTTTAATAAGTGGGGGCTCCCGCTCTCTCCTACAACACACACACACAAACTTGCATTACCAAAATGATGCGTTAATTGATAACACACTTGTTTATGTTACATGCATTTAACCTGTTATGTTATATTAACTATATTAACTATGATATATAATGAACCCAGTGCAAGACATTCAGTCCCCCCTCCTCGGCTGAGTTAGACTGGTTTCAGTCTTACTTTGTCAGAAATATTATGAGTGTATTGAACAATGAGCCAAATCTTGAGCTGAGTGTGTTGCAAAAAATACTATACAACTTTGGAAATGAATGCAGATGTGTGGGTTTTGACAAAAATTCCTGCCAGTGTTCTGTAAAAAACACATCTCTCTCTCTCTCTCACCACAGGATTCAGATCAAAGTTAAGTTACAGTGCTCTAGCTATTGAAATTCCAAGCAGACCTCATTTCAGTACACATGGGATGTAAAAGATGAATAAAGAAAAAAAGACAAAACTGTGTAAGAACTGGGTACAATTCCTTGCAATTAGTATGGATGAGCAAGCAAATGTTTATTGATCCAAAGGAAAAACTGCATTATTACAGCAGCAGGAACATAAGACACAATTACAAACACTAAATATCCATTAAAAGGTTAAATATATATAAATAAAAGGCTTTTGAATTTTAAGCTGACAGGACTGCAACCTGGGAGGACTGCGAAGGGGCTGAATCTGAACCGAATCTTAAAATATTTTAAACGCTTAACATTTGTGCTCAAACATTGCCTAGGCTGTCTGGGATTTTTGGACAAAGAGAAAGCGAAACAAACTATGACCAGCACAAATAAATATCGATCTGGGGGTAGATGCGGGCCATTAATTATATAGAGTGAATGTTGTGTGCGAGCACGAGGATGTGAATGCCAAGTGTATGAATGTGCTGAGTGTGAGTTTTTGATTCTCATTCCTGTAACCCACTGCTGTGAATTGTCAGAGAAGACAGAGTGTGCAGAGTTTCCCTGAGTGAAACCTCCCAAGATTCAATTTTTAGGACTGGGCCAAGGGACGTGGGTCAACAAACCAAGACACAACAAACAAGGTCACCATGGCTGCCTCACCAGGCCACAGGGGCTTTATATTTAACCGGATCATAAAAAATCTCAGTTCCAAATACTGTCACTTATATTCCTAATCTAGGTCTTTACTAAAAACACTTTCATCCAGCCAGAACCAGGCTTTAGGGGAATCACCTTGGTATCATTACAAAATCATCTACAAAATCAAGCCACTAAAGAACTACATTTGCTTCCCTAAAGATGTTTTAGTGGATCGTTCTCTAAAAGAGCTGTCCACTGTTTTCAAATCCAAGTCTGATTTGCTATATCTGTAGAGTATGGTTGATGATCACAGGCAGAATATTTTTTTCCGTTTTAATTTTAGGGATGCAAGAAAAGATGGTGATGAACTTGAATCCTACATTGCAGTAAACATAACATTTTATTCTTGTGTATCTGGTTTTAGTGTAAATTACCCATAACTGTATGCAGATGTGCAGCAAAGCTTGCCTTTCAAAGGTAACAAAAATCTGTGAGGTCAAAATCATAAAACCAACCTTTTACAACTAAAAGACTGCACTCCAAGGAAGACTTTACTGCAGGGTTTGTTCTCAACAATTCAAAAATTGCACACACATTTCTTAACCAAATACAAGTTTCTCAGAGCTCTATGCAGCAGCTCCCAGTTTAGCTTTGGGTAAAACGATGGTATCCTGTAGACATTCTGGATATGAGCAGCAGGCAGGTTGAAAGTGAGAAGATGCTAAGAAGGACTGTGACATGGAAACACTAAAAGACTAAAATTGAGCAATATTACTTATCTCAAAGCATTAAGTTAAGTATTAGCCAAAACCATGTCCGTGGTCAATGATAAGAGACAATCTTGACCTACTTAGTCCCAGCGCTGTTACAATGCAAGGCAAAGTAGTTTAGGCTGAAATTAATGCTGGGCAATGACTAAAGTTTTTAATCAAGAATATTGCACTGTTATACACAAAATTCAATAATGAATGAAAAATAGTGTATTGTGCACTTTTATTTTAAACTTGTATTTTTATTCAAACACAAATAAGGTGCTTTTAACAGCAGCATTTCTTTTACACAGCTGCAGTTAAAATATTTCTTGTAAATCTTAACTTAAACATTAATGTAATCAAATCAAACATAAAACCAAAACAATTTGCCACTGCCAGGGCAGTAACATTTTATCTAGTTTGTTATAGAAAAAGAAGTTAACCTAATTTCAGTACAAGTTAGAGTCCAGATCCATGATCATAACATTAAAACAGGCACCTTCTGAGCAACAGCAAGTTAACTTTTATAAATCTGTTTTCTTTTTGTTCTCTGAACAGATACCAGCAGAAACATTTTTCAACGAAAGTCAAACAGTGTTAATGCGAGTAAAAATAATTGTCGGCGTTAGGTAAATAATGCGTTCATGCGATAATAACATGTTAACTTGCCCAGTCCTAGCTGAAATATGTTGATATTGTACCTTTATGGTGTGCAGCAAGATGGCACCTCATCACTTACTGATGATGTCCAGCTCAAACTGGGCAGCTGGAAAGATAAAGATACTGCACGTGTTGGTAATCTTTTCATTACTGCCCATTTCTACTCAGTTTTTAACCCAAAACACAGTCAAGTATAAAATTATTTTGTTGCACTTTATTGCATGTTTTGAAGCATTTGATTTTAACACAGTAACACTGATTCAACACACCATCAAAAGCTACTATGTGCCAATAACGACCACTTGTGGTAAACCTTCAGCCTGCTAAACGAGCCACGCTTGAGGTTCTTAGCATCTAAAGATGCAGCCACATCTGCAATGGCACTCAAGAGTATAAGGGATAGGGAAACTTATACAGTATAATACATTTTACAAACTCTATTGTGATATTTACAGTATTCCCAGCCTTGCTGGTTTGGGTCAGCATTTGATACCATAAACGGGACTTCTTATTTTATAAAAGCAACTCAAGACTCTTTTCTCTTATAATAAAACTAATACAATAAAAATTATATTAGTAATCAAGGAATCTGCCGATTACTTTGACATAAATCATACATGTTCTGCATTTACTGCAAACAATTAAATGTTTGTTCAAATGCAAAGACTGTGTACAAACATGCACAACGGAGAGATCCTGCTAGTGTGGGTTTACACCAAGTAATTTGAGCTCTAATAACTCTCCCCTATTCAGACTGAAAACGGCTTTATAATGACCCCGTTTATTATTCAAATTCCAAGGAAATCATGACGCAGCTTCATACATTTTAATAAATTATTTTAAATAGAGGAATCAGTCAGAAATGACTTATCCTGACTGCCTTGATATAAAGTCTGAGCAAAACACCCCCCCCCTCACATGAGGTACATGGTCTCCTATTCATTTAAAGCTACAGAACCAATAACTAAATAAAATACAGAAAATATTGCCAGTCTGTATTGATGGCCACTGTGATGAACCAAAAACCACCTTAAGCACCATCTCTTGAATACGAAAGAGGAAAATGATCTGGCTTTATTCTGTTTCTTTGACAACTGTTTCTTTGAATTTGAAAAAATAAAGTGGGAAAAAATACATTATTTGCTCATGTTTACTGGTCATAAAGCATTATAAATATCTGGTAAAATAATTACACTAATACACAGATAAATAAATTATTAAATCTTTTTTGTAACCATCAGAATCATCAGGTCTGCCCTGCTCCAAAACAATGGGCTTTATTTACCAAAATCATGTCAGCAGCAGCGATTTATTTCATGTAAACTCACCTCCTCCTCCCGAGCAGCGTGTGAAGCGAGAGAAGGGACGCGATGCAGAGAAACACGATCAACAAAATCTCCAACATGTCCACTATTTCAGAAACCTGGGCTCAGAGCTTCGGACGGGGGCACCAACTTTTCACATCAAGGGGACAGACCAGGCGCCCCGTGAGCTGGACTCATGGGCTCTTCTTGTCGCAGCGTGTGTGTGTACCTAAGAGGCAGAGAGCAATCTCGCCTCCTGAGCGTCTGTAATTTAAATGTGGACCTTCTGAACTGATCGGACCCACTCCTGCCTGCCGAGGGGTGTTCGTCTAGCGCATGCGCACTACAGCACCACATTCAACAGCAACTGTTGTACCCCTAGGGTTTATTTTAGCAATTTGTATATAGAGCCCACTCCAAAATCTTGTGGAAAGCTTTCCAAGAAGAGTGGAAGCTGTTGTAGCAGCAAAGGCGAGATCAATTGCATATTAAAGTATATGTATTTGAATGAAATATCATTTAAGTCCCTGTAGGTTTAACGGTAAGGCGTCCCAATACTTTTGTCCATATAGTGCAAAGTGGGCCCACTCTTACTCCGCTTTGTTTATTTAAAATGGATTAAAGTCCCAGTCTGCCTCATGAACACAGACAAGCCTGCTCTTCCCTCACATACGCCTGGCTTTGGAAAACAATGCTCCTGCCTCTCTCATTTCTCTTTCCCCCCAGGCAGTGTGTGCACAAAGCTGTTGCTCAGTTGCATAAAGCAACCTCTGTTAGGGTCTTCTTGACTGCAGTCCAGACCCACCCATATCGTTCATCTTGTCTTCCACCTTCATTATGGGTCAGCGCTAATTCAGCTTTGTGTTCAGAGACTAAAAATACCACTGTGCGTCAATACACATTTTAAAGTGTTCACATTACACAGTTCAGATTATTTAATCGAACCACCGTGAGGGCAGGTGGCTTCCCACACAGGCAGAGGACAGAAAAACACCCATCATTTTTAATAATCAGGACGTACAGTGCCTTGCAAAAGTATTCACCCCCTTGGCTTTTTACCTATTTTGTAACATTCCAACCTGTAATTTAAATGTTTTAAAATCTTATTTTATGTGATGGATCTGCACAAAATAGTCTTAAGTTGGTGAAGTGAAATGAGAAAAATATATATAAAAAAGAATACAACACCCACCCACTCTCCCTCCCTGAAAATTGGCATGCGCATATGCATTCACCCCCCTATGCAAGAGGCAGCACACCATGAAGACCAAGGAGCTCACCAAACAAGTCAGGGACAAAGTTGTTGAGAAGTACAAGTCAGGGTTGGGTTATAAAAAAATCTCCAAAACTTTGATGATCCTCCGGAGCACCATGAAATCCATCATCTTCAAATGGAAAGAACATGGTACCACAACAAACCTGTCAAGAGAGGGCCACCCATCAAAACTCACAGACCAGGCAAGGAGGGCATTAATCAGAGAGGCAGCACAGAGACCAAAGGGAACCCTAAAGGTGTTGCAGAGTTCCACAGCAGAGAGTGTCCATAGGACCACAATAAGCTGTACACTCCATATAGCTGGGCTTTATGTAAAAGTGGCCAGAAAAAGCCATTACTGAGCGCTAAAAATAAGAAGGCACGTTTTGAGTTTGCCAAAAAAGCATGTGGGCAACTCACCAAATGTATGTAGGAAGGTGCTCTGGTCATGTGAGACTAAAATTGAACTTTTCGGCCACCAAGGAAAATGCTATGTCTGGCGCAAACCCAACACATCCCATCACCCCAAGAGCACCATCGCCTCAGTGAAACATGCTAGTGGCAGCATCATGCTGTGGGGATGTTTTTCAGCAGCAGGGACTGGGGAAACCGGTCTGAGTTGAAGGAAAAATAGATGGTGCTAAATACAGGGATATTCTTGAGCAAAACCTGTGTCAGTTTGCCTGTGATTTGAGACTGGGACGGATGTTTACCTTCCAACAGGACAATGACCAGAAGCATGCTACAAACACTCGAGTGGTTTAAGGGGAAAAATTTAAATGTGTTGGAATGGCCTAGTCAAAGGCCAGACCGCAATCCAATTGAGAATCTGTGATCAGACTTGAAGATTGCTGTTCACAAGTGAAAACCATCCAACATGACGGAGCTGGAGCAGTTTTGCCTTGACGAATGGGCAAAAATCCCAGTGGCAAGATGTGGCAAGCTCATAGAGACATATTCAAAGTTGTAGGCCTGTTCTGTAAATGAAATGGTGCGTACTCTCAAACAATCATTTTAATTCCAGGTTGTGAGGCAACAAAACATAAAAAATGCCAAGGGGGTGAATACTTTTGCAGGCCACTGTATGACCTAGGTCCAAGCCTGCTACTGGAAACCTGCACTGCAAAAAATGATTCCTAAGAAGGTAAAAAAGCCTTATTTCAAGATAATGTGTCTTATTTTTTGTCTAAATAGAAAAATAATCTTGACAAGCATGTTTTACTTAAGAGAATTAGTCTTATTTTAAGAAAATATATCTAACTTTTTCTTAATAAGATTTTCCAGCTAATATCAAGCTGGATTGAACCAGAAACAAGGTATGGTAAGAGTCTGCAAATTATTCCAGGAAAGAAACAAGATTGTTTTCCTTATTTTAAGACTGAGATCACATCTCATCTCAAACAGCAATTGACAATAAACAAAAAACATTTATTGTTATTCACGGGCTTGACAAAAAAAGATAATGGTTTATAATGACCCTCTCCATGACCAAGATTCAACTTCTTCTTACAAAAAATTCATTGGTGAGTGGAGGGCCTTCCT
>JBBPCY010071756.1:0-11616 GCA_037974405.1 Brachyalestes nurse | reverse complement strand
CACACACTGCTCCCCTACACACTGCTCCCCACACACACTGCTCCCCACACACACTGCTCCCAAACTCTGCTCCCCTACACACTACTCCCCACCCACACACACACACACACACACAGTGCTCCCCACACACTGCTCCCTACACACACTGCTCCCCCACAAACTGCTCCCCACACACACACACACACACACACACACACACACACACTGCTCCCCGGGCGCTGTGTTACTGCCTGCCCGCTGTTTCACTTGGTGAATGGGTTTAAATGTGTTAAATGCAAAGGAAGAGTTTTGTACTGTTCACACTGTACACTGTGGTGTGTTCATGTGTGACAGAATATTCACTTTCACTCTGTCTCTTTTCAGGTGAATACTGGATTGATCCTAACCAAGGCTGCGCTCGGGACTCCTTTAAGGTGTTCTGCAACTTCACCGCTGGCGGGGAGACCTGTGTCTATCCTAGCAAGGAAGCAGTGAATGTAAGGAAATGTATTAAATAAACTCCATTACACACTACACACACCAACTACACACACTCACACTGGAAGCTGATCTTCGGTAATCCGTGTTGTCTTGTAATAAATTGTAGTCCAGAAGACTACAGGGTCATTTACTTTAACAGAACACATAATGAGTAGCAGTTACTTGTGTGACGCTTGAAAATCTTCAGGCAACTGAGAGAAGCGCCCCTCTGCTGTGAGGACTGAGCAGATTTTGTTATAATGCTCAGCATTTTCGAAAACATTCAATTCTCTCATAAAATCATAAATCCATTCTTATTCCAACACATATCATAGCTGATAAGCACTTAAAGATCAGAAGAGTTTAGTCTTTCTTCAGCCAACATCTGTTTACAAAGACCGACTTAAAACAGCGACTCGTGCAGGTGAGGGTGGTGCCACGGGTGGTGCGACGGTTGGTGCCACAGTTGGTGCCATGGTCTCTTTGCACTGTAGCCCTCTGTACACACACCATGAAACACAATGTACTTAAAATGTGCTTAACCCTGCCTTAATTTACCCTGGAAATACACCAAACATCTTCATTTGAATTAAGTGGCTGTTAATTTGTGAAACTACCCCTTAATTTTATCTTCAAATTAGATTTAAGGCCCGAGTGTGAAATGCCTTAATCTTAAATTTAAGGCGTTCATTCATGAGGTTCTATTATTTAAATGGCAAATTTGAAAAAGTAAGAGGAAAATCCAGTAGTTTTACCCTTTAATCACCTTAATCTGTGCACCTTACTCTTAATCTGTCCTTCATTTCCTGTATGGGACATTAAGGTCAACACTAAGGTCATTTTAAGGGGTAAAATTAAGGGGTTGGTTTCATAGTGATGGTGGCTAATGCTCTCGTTGGTATTAAAACAGAAAAAGCCTCAGGTAAAGACGGACTAGCCCCTATTCCTGCAGAACATAATACGTCTGAGTTTACTGATTTTATGCATGACGTTAAACTGTTCAGCCCACAGCAAGAAAACATCTTTCTCTCAGGAAAACTCGACTTTTAACTCTACAAAGCCAGAGATTGTTTTGTTTTTATTTCTTTATTTTATCCAATCGTATTTGGATAATCTGATTTTTGTTTGTCTCATTTAACTGGTCAGTTTTAAATGCTTGGTCCCGGTGTGAGTGAGAGTCACCCTCGATGTATTTCCTGGCGAAAATTAAGGTTGATGTGACTCCTCCTAGGTGAAGATGAACTCGTGGCCGAAGGAGAAACCCGGGTCTTGGTACAGCCACTTCGCAAAGGGAAGTAAGGTAATAATGTTTTACACCAATTACCAGAATAACGCCATATAATCTGACCAGTAAAGTATAAACTGACTAATCTGAGAAAATAAAAGATTTTTTTCTTTTATGTTATTTGTGATAGTACTTTGCAGTTCGCCATAACCAGTAGCTGGTGGCCTAGTAGTTAGATTTGCCCCTGCAATCAGAAGGTTGTGGGTTCAAATCCCACCTGCTTTTGGCACCACTGAGGTACCCTTGAGTAAAGTACCGTCACCACGCACTGCTCCCCAGGCGCTGTGTCCCTGGTACCCTGTTTCACTTTGTGAATGGGTTAAATAGGTTAAATTAGTTAAATGTGTTTGAGTTAAATGTGTTAAATGAGTTAAAAGAGTTAAATGTGTTAAATGAGTTAAATGAGTTAAATGTGTTAAATAAGTTAAATGAGTTAAATGGTTAAATAAGTTAAATGAGTTAAATGGTTAAATAAGTTAAATGTGTTAAATGTGTTAAATAAGTTAAATGTGTTAAATGGGTTAAATGAGTTAAAAGAGTTAAATGGTTAAATAAGTTAAATGGGTTAAATGTGTTAAATGGGTTAAATGAGTTAAAAGAGTTAAATGTGTTAAATGGGTTAAATAAGTTAAATGAGTTAAATGTGTTAAATGTGTTAAATGTGTAAAATGTGTTAAATGGGTTAAATGAGTTAAATGCAGAGAATGAATTTCACACTGTGTGCTTTGGTGTGTTCACATGTGACTATAAGTGGCCGCTTTACTTCAGTATTTTTTGTATTTTTTAGTTCTCGTATGTGGATTCTGAGGGTGAACCTGTGGGCGTGGTCCAGCTGGGCTTCTTGAGGCTGCTCAGTGTTCAGGCTCGCCAGAACCTCACCTACCACTGCCACCGCTCCGCCGCCTGGGCCGACCTCACCGCCGGCAACAGCCACCACAGGGCTCTGCACTTCCTGGGCGCTAACGACGAAGAGCTCAGTTACGAGACCAACCCCTACATCAAGGCCCTCTCCGACGGCTGCTCTGTGAGTCACGACCTGCTTTCTAATGTAAACAGTGCAGTTCTACCCTGAAGGCTTTATTATTGTCATTCCAGCTTCCTGGCCGAGCTCTAAATGTTCATGAAGAATGAGGGGGATCTTTTCTCTTCTGACAGAACATTTCAAACAATCAAAAGAGCTTAAAATAAATGTGTAATATTTTTCTGCTAAACAAGAAAAACTAAATATTTTAAAAGCCTTTGAGACTCAATTTCGAACAATAACTGTAGTGTGGATTCAGCGATTATATTTCACTTTCATCATTTTTTCAATATCAATTCTTCTTTCTTCTGTTTGTATCTAGTATCGCAAAGGTCACGACAGGACAGTGCTGGAGATAAATACGCCACAGGTGGAACAGCTTCCTTTCTTGGACCTCAAGATCACAGACTTTGGCAAGAATGATCAGAAGTTTGGTTTTGAAGTGGGACCTGTCTGTTTTCTGGGGTAAACTTAAAACGCATGCAAAGAGGAAAAGAGAAAATATATATACAAGGGAAAGCACACAAACAAACAGACGTGGATATGCATGCCCAAACACACACACACACACACACACACACACACACACACACACACACACACATTTAAAGCCACGAGAAGTTACAGCCCCTAAAGGTGTAGCAAAATGAAAACATGCTCAGTGACAATCTAAGATGTGGAATTCACACACACACACACACACACACACACACACACACTATTATGAAGCCAAACCCAAATAAGCACAGGCCCAGGGAAAATGTCCTTCAACAAACCGATGAACGGAAAGTGCAGAGAAAAGAGCCGAAGTGACGAGGATGTTCGTTACCAAACGGAGAATTCTGCCACAAGCTGTCGCTCAAAAGTGGCAGATCCTGGTGCTAAGCCATCAAAACGCCCCGATTCAGAAACCTCTCTCCCTCATCTCCCATCCTCGCTGTCGCTCTTTTGAAGTGTCTTACCTCTCTGCATCTGCCTCACACTTATTTTCATACAAACCCAGAAATGGAAATTCATTCTGAGAACCAGAGGCAAAGTAAAGTCATGTTTTAAGATAGAAGGTGAAATTTAAGCCATAAGGATAAAGAGGACTTTTTTTTAACCTCCGATGTGTCTGGTTGGAATCAGATGTGGTTCAGATCAAACCTTTACCTTTTCCTGACTGTAATAAAACCCTACCAGCAGTGTTTTTGTTTTGTATGTTTTGTTGTGCCTAAATATGTGCAGTGAATTCAAAACCCCTGTAATTGTTAGTGCTGTGTACATGTCTTGTAGAATATTAAAACTGTTTTTTACAGGTTAAGATTTTGTAAACATGCCAACTTACCGGACGAGTGTTTATAGAGAAGACGGTGGATTTTAGTATTCAAGCATGAGGCACATGAAAATGTGGCATAACACCGATGTGTTGTTAAAGTGGAATTAATTTTCTCTGTTGGATCAGCCTAAATTGACCAGTATTTCCACCAAACTCCTCAGCTCACCGTTCCTGACCTCCCTCAGCGGCAGTATTCCAACTGGAAATGTGCGTTAGAAACCATTTGTACAGTAACGCTATTGTATTGTATTTATTTTTATGAAGGTGAACCAGAATGCAAGACCAGACACTATTACAATACAAAATAAAATGTGGTATTTCATCTGTATTTATTTCCTGTAGTTTTCTCCAGTTCATCAAACCTAAACATTAAAACTCAAGATATCTAATGTGCCTTCTGTGTACACTACACTCTTCTCTTCACTGGTGAAACAAGATTACAGTCCGGGGGATTTTAGTAAGTTAGTACTAGCTCTGAGAAGATTGCAGAAATGGAAATGGTAAAAAAAAAAAAAAAAAAACAATTCTTTAAATGGAGAGCCACAGTGAGGAGGGCGGAGCATGTTGGAGGGATAGTAAAATAAAATAAATATTAAAGTTATGATGTGATGCAAAACAATTACTTTAAAATGTTTGATTTTATGTATTACAGAGAGAGGACAGGCTATACAAAATCTTTAATGGCGTAGTCTTCTCAACAGGAAACACTGAGGAGGGGTGTGCTGTGTTATTAAAGACAAACATCTATGTCTTAAAAATGGTGCTGAGAAAAAGATTATTGTATGTGTGTAAGTATTTTTTTTAATGTTTCTGTAATATATCATCTTTTTAAAAAGATATCAATGACTCACTTGTTTTTATTTATAGTGTTTATTGCTTGTTTCCTCATTGTGTGTCATAAAAGCTGCTAAAAATGACATTTTTCACAAAATGATCACAAAGGCCACATTGGTTACAGATTAAACAACCACCAAAAGTTTTATTTAATTCATGAAATGATACACATTTTTTTGCAATTGTTTATGTAGTCATTTATTTTACCGTGTCATTTTCTAAATTGCCTCCAGTAAATCTCGTTCAGTTGATCTGTGAATGAAATGAATACAGAAATACAGAATAATATTCCCATTTAAATAAACTAGTTTCATGTTAGTTTCATGCTTTCTCAAAAGCCATTGAGCCTTCAAAAAAAATTTTCCTGGAAAAAGTTGTTTTATTTCAGTCTCACTCTGTGTCTGAATTATCATTATAATTAGAGAAGCTACTTTAAGGTAGCACATTTAGAAGTTAGCAGACACTTTTATCCAAAGCGAGTTCCAATCCCTAACTACAGGGGGCAGTCTCACTGGAGCAAATTGGGGAACCCAATCAGGAACCCAGTGGTGGTGAGCTGAAGGTAGGATTTGAACCTCTTGGTCCAGAGATAAGTATCCTACCCACTAGTCATGACACGAGTTCACACAGCTTGTATAATAAGAAAGCCTCGGCGATAGAGGAGTGTGTTGCCAGGGTTCTCCTTGTTTGTTCTCTAGGACACCTCATGGCCCATTGATGAATTGAGGACACCTTGCATGGGCAGGGATTTCCCTTTAAATGGGAGAGCCCCGAAAAGGAAGATGGCGTCGGTGTGTTGCTGGCCGGCGTTCCTGCGCTCTTTGTTAGCGGCTGGACTACGAGATTGACCGATTTTAGGGATATCTTTTTAAGGTTGCCTGTTATGTTACACATAGCTATGACTCTGGTTATTTGCTTCGTAAGGTTGGGGTCCAGGTTAGACCGTGTGCGCATCTACATTTTCACAGGTAGGGTTTTCCTCTGTCTAGCAACGGAAATTTAGGGGAGGGCACCACTCTCTGTATCTTTGGTTAGGGTTGAGGTAGCCTAGTTACTTTTACTCTGCTAGTTTAGGGATGCAAGGATTTTAAGATTGGTTTTGTTATTTTCAATCCTTTAGCGCCGTCCACTGACCCCCTTCCTTAGGAGCAGATCTACACACTTTACGCACTTTATGCACAACGACACTGTCTCTTGCATTTGCCTCCTTGTGAATTTGAACTCAAACACTGAGTGAACGATTGGTGTTGTGTTGGGCTGTGTTTCTCTAACAGTCAGGTAAACCCATTTAATTTTTGCCTAGACCTGGGGATGTTAAAAGTGGAACAGAGGAACTGCATTCTCTGCAACCTGTAGGACGATGCCTTGTAGTTGCCCTGCTACATGTACATCCCCAGTGTCTTGTGGATTTTCTGAGCACCTGCATGCTTTGCTGCTCTGACGGCCCAAGACGTGTTGGCCCAGCCCTTGGGTTGTCAGCAACACATACACCTCCACAGTCATCGGCGACTTCAGGTTGGGGTGTTTGGGAATAGTCCCGGAGACAGTAACATCATAAAGGTATTTTCTACCTGGTTAAAGTAGTCCTGAAGAGCGGAGACTGCACCTGGGACCAGATCTTTGTTTGCTTCAGAATGGACTTGGCATGTCTGACAAGCAGTCTGTTGGATGGGATCAGCACACCAGAGATGTTACCTGAGTAGCCGAGATGGGGACGGGGCTCAGAGTCTGCACCAGCAATGTTTGTGCAAACACTTTCCAACATGTTCACCCTACTTCGCTGCAATGTGCATATACTGATGGAATGTAGGGAGAACTGACTTTAGACTGACTTGGTTGAAATCTCCAGTGGAGATGGGAGTATTGAAGCTCACTAATGGCTCCATAATGTTCAGGGTGTTGTTTGTGTTAGCACTGGGTGGGATGTACACTGCGACTATGAGCATGGTGGGGAATTCTCACAGGAAATAAAATAGTCTGCATCTAACAATCACAAACTACAGCAGTAAATAGAGACCAGCACAGCATTCAACACAGTCAGAGTTGATGTAAACACACAAGCAACCACCTCATAATTTGTCAGTCAGAGTGAAATGTTAGCACGTTGGTAATCTGAGTAGCCCAGAACACTGTCGCATAGCCATGTCTCCGTAAAGACACAGCAGGCTCTGAACTAACAACAGGTAGATCGCTGAAGTCAGACGTCTTACAGTTTATCGTCCAGGGAGCAAACATTGGTGAGCAGCATAGACGGGATCGGCTGGTTCAGTTCTACTGAAATCAGCTTTATTGACTTCAGACTGGAAATTCCACAGCCCCACTGGATGGAAGACAGAAAGCTGAATATTGTAGTGACCTCAGGGAGGCCCACACAAGAAGCAAAAATAGTGAAATAAAAAAATGATAAAACACTTACTTTCAACTGCAGTCTCCACACACCCAGTGACCTTGTCCAGATTACCGGATTGCAGTGTAAGTATTTATAGTGAGTCGTTCACCGTTCGCACCGAGCGCATCAAATAAGGTGAGTTTCGGGGCGTTTCAGCCACACGTCCCAGATACTCCAAAACCACCCGCCAACAGAAGCGGCGACTCCACAAACGTGCCTCCCATCAAATATATCCAGTCCTTGGTTTCTAGTAATATTTCCGCATTGCTTTGAACAAGAAATAGATCTTAGAAACAGCCACTGTCTCATTGCCAGACACACCAATTAATGACCAGAAAAACCTCTGCCAAGCTTTTAATTCACATTTTTCCACAACCAGTAATATTTTGGTCATACATTTGCAAACACTTTTATGTGTAAATGTTTCCCCCTGCTGGTCATTTCTTATTTATGTTTGTGTCATTCATACAAACAAGTAAATAAACAAGAATGAGAGTCTACTGTGGTGAAACTACTGGTGTGTCACTTTAAACATTGTAAGGAACTGTGAGATGAGATCTACTTTTCTTTTGTTAAGGATCGTGTAGTATATCCTGTTCCGAAGAAGATATGCTAAAGAAGCATGGAAGCACCTCTGATGAGCATTCAGGGAATTTGACAAGCTCTTATCACGGCTGCCACTTACTGCTGGGTCTTTTCACACAGTTCTGAACCTTCCTGAGCAAAAACTGACTATTCAGCCACAGCCCTGGTCAGTTCTGACAGATGGGGCCTGAGAAAGGATGGAAGGGTTCTGTACGTCACGCAGTGACTCTGTTAATATTAAGTTATATTCATTTTTATACTAATACTTTATTATAAATAATTTGTCTATAAGAACATCCTGGTTGGTCTCATCTCAACCACATACCAAAAGAAAGTAAAGAACGGTGTGGTGCCGACAGTTTGGAGTTGTAGTGATGGCTGAAGCCAAAACCGCTGCTCCCTCTGGAACATACAGCTCCAAAGTCAGAGGTTTGCAAATTCCTGGGCGTTCAGCAGCACCTCCGATGGGACAGATACACCATGGAAGGTATGAAGGTCCAGCATTTTCTGTGACGTTTCAAGAAAAGCTCAGGTTCTGACTCAGGCACCGCTGGTGTTTTACACCTCCAAAAGAGACTCAAGTATCAAATTCTCCATCTCATTCTGGTATTTCTCAGTGAACCCTCAAACCTCTATTCATTCTAGGTTGAGGAAGAGAGTCACATTTTTATTGCAATTCATATTAAAACTTCTGCACATCAGCTGCTTGTAAATCCGTACTTGGCGACTAAAGATTCCTTCCAACAATTTAAACACCAAATATTTTGTTAAATATTTGTCCATTTATTTGCTGTCATTACATTATTCATATCAATACATTTTTCAATTAGTAAGACACATTTTACATTCACATGCGCTGTGTATAAGAGGTCATACATAACAGTGGTGATCTTGTAGTTTCGTTGTTACCAAGGAAGTGGAAAACCACATCAGCCAATGAACAGGCCTCCTGAAGAAGTGGTGAAGGAAAAGTAATCAGAATAAAATAATAATTTATATGTAATTGAAAGACACAATGAAAACAATGCATTTTGGCAAAAAATGCAAAGTATGCATGGTTGCTATGAAACCCAAACATTGTTTTCCTGGGCAAAAAAAAGCTTTTGATAAAAAATTGCTTTGGATGGCAGGCGCTCTACCTGTGGAGCTACAGGGCGGGCATGCCTGAATGAGTGCAGCATTAATGGGTTAATTATTTGTGATTAAACCGCTACAAACTGTCACACATGTCTATTTTGTATCACTTAAGTTTCTGTGTGTTTTGCTCCGTGTTTGTTTTTTCGCTTTTTGTTCCGTACTCGTCAGGCTGATCTAAAACAGGACGCGACCATCACCTTTCTCTCCCATTCACTACGGACGAGACTTGAGCACAAAAATCGATTTTTTAAAACAATCAAGACTCAACCTCTGATCAACTGATTGATTTACACTGTACAAACGCAACACACCGGATATGAAGGAATATTTTAACGTTGGAACTATGCTCATATTTCAAAAGCTCTAAGAGGAGAAGCGGCTCTAAAAACCAGCCGTAATGAAAATAACTAAAAGGTGGATTTCTGCAAGAAGTTTCTGAGTGGATTTCTGCTGAAGTGAGATTGCGCGGTTGCTATGGTAACTGGGGTTGTTGGTAGGTGGCAGGATTTTGCCGCCTCTTACCAAGCCATTCGAAATCAGTTATTTGAACTTTTAAACTATGCCATTTTTTAAAAAGTGATGCAAATTTCTGGATTTTTAAAAGCATGAGCTCTCTGTTTCTACACAACTGATGATCATGAGATAAAGCTTTCCCTGAAGTTTAGAGCCTCCAATGTGAACCCAAATACACAGCAGCTCCAAATCAGGGCGTCCTTTTGTACACGGCGGTGGCTTAGCAGAGGGAGACGGGGCGCGACAGGAGAAACAGAACGACTCCTTTCAAACTGCATTAATACAGCAGAGAACTCTCTAATATATTTTGTCCCTTTTCAGGCACCATACCATGACTTCACAGGTCACTCGATCACAAAAATGTATTTTTTAAACCATCAATACTCCGCACCCATCATCAGCGCAACACACTGAGTGGTAATGGAACCTTGCTCATATTTCGAAACCTCTGAGAGAAGAAGTGGCTCGTTAAAATGTATGGACTAAAATAATAATAATAATAATAATAATAATAATAAAAATAAAAATAAAACAATAGTGCGATTGTGTCCTTAACTGAATAACTGAAGTATAAAAATATTAGTGAAGAAAAACGCATCACCTGCAACTTCAATGCTGATGCCAGTGATGTACTGACTGTCATCTGAGGCCAAGAACGCACAAACATCTGCCACCTCTGCAAAAACAGAGAAATGTTCAGTCTGGCACAAGGAAAAAAATCAAGTAAAAGTTTCTATTTAATTTATGCAACCACACAAAATGTTCAAGGTGTTTTCTAATTCTTTTTTTTAGTTTTAGTCCTGTTCTTAAAGGTTAAATGATCAAACAATTAAATAGAGCCAAAATATTTCTTTTGTATAAACATTTGAGATCTTATTTCTCTTTTAAACAGCTGGTCTCAGCGAACGCCCGGAGCTTGTAATTAAAGAGCAACTTTCCAAAACTCCCTCAGTCCACTCTCACAGTCGCCAGTGGGACTGACGTACCGGTCTCCCAGCCGGTAGATGTAGTGGGATATAAAGGTCATGTAGTCGGATATAAATGTTAAACTTGTACATAATTTTGAGACACTGAATACTGATTTATTTAAAAATTGTTTTCATTATATTTTTTTAACAAATTTGCCCAAACTAAAATGTGCAGGACTTTAGAACCAGGCACTGAGAAATGACAAGTAACTGTAAATTTCAATTAAATTAATTATTTCCTGTAAGACTTGTTTTCCAATAGGTTACGCGATTTTCCAAAGGAAAAGAAAAAGCTTTGAGTGAGTTTTGGAAATTTGCTCTTTAATTTTTATATTGTATATAAATATTTTACTATGTCATTTCTTAGACAGATTTAAAAATATTTTTTGCAGGTTTTATGTAGTCTTCCTACAAAATCAGATCTCTGAGGAATAATTGAATCTGCACCAGGAGTTTAAAATGTTTTCACAACTGCAGCCAAGCTAATCAGTTCTATCTGATTAACAACCAAACACTAAACAGTTACAGTCACTCTGTTGACAAAGGTCTTTTTCCCTCATGGCCAATACATTTATTATCTAAATGTTATATACATACATTATTAATTTGCTAGACTACATAAATCCACAATAATTTTGAAACCTGACTGAAAAGACTCATTTCAAAAGTAATTCTAGTATAAAAATGTAACATATAACACCTTCAATAAATAAATATGATGCAGACTTTTATTAGCATGAAAGTTGTTGATTTACAGTAAAATATTATTTTATGTGTTATATTTAACAGGCAGTATAAGAGGCCAGAGATTAAATTTCAGGTCAATGAAGTGTCTCACCTGCAGGCCGGCCCATCCTACCCATCAGAATCAGCGGCGTGATCTGAAAAATAAACACTTTCAGACAGTGTGGGTTATAATGTTTCGAGCAGAGAAGATGATAAAATGCAGTTTAATGTTTAAATCCTGCAGCTGCATTCCTGCACTACACCCAGCTCTGCTGTATCATATATTTTCTTAAAAATGAAGCAATACACACTGCTCCCCTACACACACTGCTCCCCCACACACACTGCTCCCCTACACACTGCTCCCCTACACACACTGCT
>JBBPCY010071755.1:0-11616 GCA_037974405.1 Brachyalestes nurse | reverse complement strand
ACACGCGCACACGCGCACACACACACACACACACACACACACACACACACACACACAGGGATTGACATAAGTGGTATGCAAAATGCGCACCAGTTTTCCGTCTTCACAGAGCAAATGCGTACCTAATTTGTGACACACTGTGATAATGTACTCATGCATGAAAAAGTAAAAAATAGGTTAGACATCTGAAACTACTTTTAGACGTTTTTGTATTTCAATGAAATCTGCTGTGATGATCAGTTGTAGCTGGTTCATCTTAGTTCACTCAAAGTTAAAGCTGTCAGAAAGGTTTCTTTGTGATGCTACCGAAGATGTGATGCTACAGAAGGGCTTTACAAAATTCTGTAAATATAATGTGAAGATCCTCTTTAAAAAGTTCAAAAACCTACACAGTAAGGAATTAGTAAGGAACCTTTTTATTAGACCTTAAAAATGTTCTTCATGCTCATGCTTCTTATTCCTTAAAGTGGTTCTTCAGGGAACAGAAATGGTTCTTCTATGGTATCTCTAAAATATCCTTTCATGTCACAAGCAGACATCAAACCCAGACTTCAAATCCAGTTTCTGGTCTTGAATTTTATAGCCAGTGGTAAACCTGACACAAGGAGTCCAACAATTCCTTTAACTATTGAAAATGGAAAAATCCAGGATCTGAAAAGTGGATTCAAGGTCTGGATCTCACCCAAAGAATGCTGCCCAACCCATTAGCGCACTAGACTGGAGTAGGAGAAAAGGGCCATTGCGAAATATGTGTAAACAGAGCACTGAGGGGAAAAAAGCAATCTGGGATCTTGCAATGACGAGCGCACACAAGAAAAGACCAGTCACGTCCAGCACGAGTCGGCCTGGTCAGCCCAGAACAACTCACACGCTCACTTTCCACGGTTCTCAAGCAAGATTTACTGAGACTAACCACAAGCGTTTTCTCCACCACTCCGCACACTACTGCGAAGAACAAGATTCACCAGACTACTCAAGAGAAAAATACACGTGGTAAGTAACAAAATAGCTCAGATATCCTCAGGGAAAAAGAGTTTTTAACAACATAGTTGTTAATCTGAGTTGCTAAATGGCTTTAATATGTTTTCTTTCAAAAGTTGCTTGGTTTCAGATTCTTTTTATAGAGCTGGGTCAATCTGGTCAAAAAATGTACAGTCCTCCATGAACATGCTTTTGGACTGTTTACGTTCTGAATGCTAGGCTTGACCTTTTGGACTGTTTACGTTCTGAATGCTAGGCTTGACTCTTTATTTGAGCTACTCTACTAGACTGAAAAGGAAATCATTTTATTTTATGATCAGTTGATGAATAAGAATCAGTATGAATTATGCAAACTGCATCACAAGGGAATAAAGTAGGAAAATATATACATCCTGGTTTAGTTACTGTTCAAACAAAGTAATGAATGGACAACAGACACTGGCTTCTTTATTTACTAATATGTATGGCATCTTTGCCTTAAAGTGAAAACTGATTTTAAAATTAATATATTTATATAACTAATCTCAAATAACTGTTGAGATGTAAACAAAGTCATCCAGGGTGGGTCTGAAGCGAAACGGTTCATTGTGGAGAAATGCTGTTTTCTGTGAGGGAGCTTTTATTGGCATTCAATCAATGGTGTCCAAAATGTAATGGTAAAATAATGATAAATCTAAAGAGTTTTCTTTTTGTAACAACACCCTACATGTGCCAAGTCCTACATATTCATATCCTACCACAGATCTTAAAAAGTGTATTAAAAAGTGTATAACCTTTTGCTTTAATTGTTTTCCGTGAGGGAGCTTTTATAGGCATTAAATCAGTGGTGTCAGAAGTCCAGTCCGCAGTCTACATTCAGAAGGATTATAACTGAATGCATCAGAATGCATCATAGGTGGCGCCGCCATGAACTCGGCTAAACCTACAGATTAACATTTAGTCCCGACTACGTTCCAAAAACACAAAGTCAACAGTGAGAACCAGCGATTTCAAGAGAGACGGAAATCAATACTTTTTTCACTGAGAGGCATAGCAAGAGAAACTACAAGGAATTTGACATCAATGGACATCATGAAACAAAGCATGGACATTACAATGAATATTCAAGGCATGAGAGCAGACAAAACAAAGCAGCTAGAAGCTGCCCTGGTTTCACAGTAGCAACTTTAACAGCAAGTGTAATAGTTCACTAAATATTACTTGTTTCATACAATAACATTTTTCACATTTTATATTCAATGCTGCAGCCGTCTTGCTACAGTCAATAAAAAGAAAGTGACCTCACTGACCTCAGAGGCCCTCAGTCAGTCTAATATGTCTGTCTCTTTTACATACACATGCCTGGTGCGACAGGTAAGCCTGTGCAGGCAATCATACAAAATCGGTGACCTCAGATTTCCTTTTTCTTTTCTAGGTGGCTCAGAATGGCGAGCAGGGCCATCTTCACCGTGCTGCTTCTTGAACTCTGCTCCCGTCTTCAGGTAGTGAACTGTTTTCCGCCATGCTTCTTCACAGGTACCAGTGTCTCCTGTCACTGGAAAGGACTTAAACAAGTGCCACCTCTGCCAAGTTATGTGACTTACCTGGATCTGGGACAAAACAAAATTAGTGAAATCAATGAGGAATCTTTTCTTGGTTTGGAAGCTCTGCAAATTCTCAACATTGCGCAACAGGACACGCGACTTGTGATCAAGAACAGGGCCTTTGCCGGACTGTCCAATCTGACGGAACTCAATCTGGGGTTTAACGAGTTTCTCCAGCTGGAGCCAGAAGCATTCAGTGGACTGTTCAACCTTCGGAAACTTATTCTCACCCAGTGCGATTTAAACGACACTATCCTGTCAGGTGACTATCTGAAACCTTTAGTGTCTCTGGAGAGCCTTCATCTGAACACCAACAAAATCCAGAGGATCCATCCTGCTCATTTCTTTTTCAACATGAGCAGATTCCACACACTGGATCTCTCCAATAACGTCATTAACAGCATATGTGAAGACGACCTATTCGCTTTTCAAGGAAAACATTTCAGTCTCCTAAAGTTGACCAGCATCCGCCTGACTGATATGGATCACTTTTGGCCTAAGTGGAACCAGTGTGGAAATCCATTCAAGAGCATGTCTTTCATTCAGCTGGATATGTCTCAAAACAGCTTCTATGTTGACATGGCAGCGCTGTTCTTCAAGGCAATCAGCGGAACCAACATTCACACGCTCATTCTCAGGCAGAGCGCCAGCATGGGCCAGTCAGTGGGATTCAAAAACATGAAAGACCCGGACAAAGACACGTTCAAGGACCTAGCAGACAGCGGCGTGCGAATTTTCGACCTGTCCCGATGTCGTATTTTTGCTCTAAGGTATTCCTTATTAGGTTACCTGCCAGATCTGGAGCAAGTCTCATTGGAGTTTAACTCGATCAATCAAATTGAAAATAATGCCTTTCTGGGAGTGGCACGTATACAGTTCCTTAACTTATCAAATAACCTGCTGAATCAGATCGATTCCAATACATTTATGAACTTACAAAATCTTCAGGTGCTCGATTTATCTTACAATAACTTACGAACACTTTTGAAAGACTCGTTTTACGGATTGCCGAACCTACTTTACCTAGACCTGCAAGAAAATTCCATACAAACACTATATACACTGGCAACGCTTCCACAACTCATTGTGCTTCTCTTGGGGAATAACAAAATTAACTCATTATACCAACTTTCAAGAATTGCAAGAAACATCACGATGATTGACTTGTCATACAACAAATTAACTAATGCTGAGGACATATATAAAATATTAGTAGAATTTGCCAATATTGAAAGGATCTACATTGAAGGGAATGTTTTTTTATGGTGTGTCCACAACAGAGACTATTCTGTATCGCCTTTGAACAATTTGCAAATCCTTAACCTTCAAATGACTGGTTTACAAAATATTTGGTCACAAGACCTGTGTCTTGATGTATTTAACAACCTTCACCAGTTGCAGCACCTTTTCCTTCAGAACAATTACCTACAGTCACTCCCAAAGAATATTTTTAAAGGACTCACCTCTTTGTACTACTTAGATCTATCCTTCAACTCCTTGACCTATATACCAAACGGCATATTCCCTGAAAGCCTGAGACTGCTTAACCTTGCGAATAATAATCTCGGTTCTGTCGACCCACATGCCTTGAGCACCCTAACCGAGCTTGGCTTGTCCGGAAGCCGCTTCTTTTGCGACTGCAACTTGAGAGATTTTCAAACATGGTTAAATGAGACTAGTGTGAAAGTCTATCCCTCGGTTGAGAATTTAGCATGCGTGTTTCCTGAAGAGCAGCGCGGCGTTCCTCTTGTGCACTCCGTACTCTGTGAGGATGTGGAGGACGAGGAGAACATAGAGAAGCTGAGGCTTGTGCTTATCATCTGCTTCGCGTCATTTATCCTGTTAATCCTTGCCGGTGCGGTCGTTTTTGCCCGTCTACGTGGATACTGCTTCAAGCTTTACAGGAGGACTGTCCTCAGGTTTGGGGAGGGAAGCCGGCAACCGCCTGCTGATGACAGCTTCTTGTATGATGTCTACTTGTGCTTCAGTTTCAAAGACTACAGATGGGTGGAGAAGGCGCTGTTGGACAAGCTAGACACTCAGTTCTCGGAGAAGAACCTCTTCCGGTGCTGCTTTGAGGCGCGAGACTTCTTGCCAGGGGAAGACCACCTCTCCAACATGCGCAAGGCTGTGTGGAACAGTAAGAAAATCCTGTGCGTGGTTTCCCGAGAGTTCCTCAAGGACGGCTGGTGCTTAGAGGCTTTCACGCTGGCGCAGAGCAAGATGCTGGAGGAGGTCCAGGATGTCTTGCTTGTGCTTCTTATTGACCACATTCCACAGTACAGACTGATGAAGTATGAACAAATCAGAACCTACATTCAGACCAGGAGATATCTCTGCTGGCCAGAGGACAGTCAGGATTTACAGTGGTTCTACGAGCAGCTAAAACAAAGCATATTAAAAGGCAAACAAGTCAAGAAAAGTGCCAAAACGACACAGACAGCACCGGTTGTGGAAGTAATCACTGCTGTTTAATCCATGGATGCTTGCATTAGTTTGCTAATGGCATTAACCTGTGGTTGCATTTAATCTATGGGTTAGACGGTTTATTTCAAGCAAAAAGACACTGCCCAAACAAGTGGTTTTAAACAATTTCCTAAAGGTACCCAAGACTTATGCACAGTTCTCTGTATTGGAGTAAAATAGAGAATATTTTATCAGGTATTTTTATTTTATATTATTATAAAATATCATTCTTTTTCAATATATTTTTTTCATCTATTTTCTAATGATCCTGTAGCACTTTTATACATTTTAGTGAAGTCTTGCTCACTTATTTCTCAGTTCTTTAGCTATTTAAAACAAAGCACTACAACTACAGCAATAAAAAACTAGAACGAAAGCAAGTGAATCTACACTACCAGTCAAAAGATTTTCTACATTTGCATGTTATTCACTTCATATTTGACAAAATATCCACTGCATATTCTTTGCTATCAAGTAAATGTACAGTATGTTTACCATTTGATTACCGATATTAGCCAGAAAATTATTTTTATTTATTGATCACTCCTGACTTACAAAAAGCCATCTAATATAATAACTAGACAAGTGCTTTGAACAGAATATTAAGTGAGAGTCAATGGGATGAAACAGTAACGAGTGCATTTAAAGTTAAAGGACTGTCTAGAATTTGACTCTGCATCACCACACAACCAGTTAATAGTCAGACATGCACTGTTACAGATTCTGTCATCTTACAAAGGAAAGTTGTTTTATTTGACATATTTTTATTTATAGTTGTTTAACAGTTTATGAAATAAATGGTTAAGTGGTAGCAACATATTTATCAGTGTGCAAAGAATTTTCCACTTTCCAAACGAATCTTCATAACAGACTGCATTAAACCTCAAGCATACAAGGTTTGAGTTTTAAAGCATTAAAGGGTCATTTTTTAAATACATTCAAACTTACCTCTGTTTGTATATTTCTATTAATTTTTTAACATTTTTATTCTATGTTCCATAATACAAAAAAAGAAAACTGTACGGGCTGGTTTCTTTCATTTTCTGAGAAATGCCTGTTGGTAAACTGATTTCATAAAAGCAATGAAAATGCAACTGTTTTTACAGAATGTGGAGGAACTGTTTGCAAGTTCACATAATTCAAAATGCACAGTACGGTGCAAAAGGCACCTGAGGCCCCTAAAATTATAGTTGAAAAGGCTACTTGTCTGGGCAGTAAGAGTTTGCTTCAGAAAAAGAATATTAAAATAAATAGAACATATTAAAAAAAAGCAATTCATCATTTACCAGTTTTGGCAGCCCCGTATTACTGGTAGTTATCATTCAGCATCTGTTCAGCAAATGAATATTTTTCATGGGGTGGGATGAGTGGGGTGGGAGGGATACGATGGATGGGATGGGATGGGATGTTTGGGATGGATGGGGGGGGTTTGTCAAGGAGAAATCTTGAACCAAACTTGATTCTTCTAACCAGCTCACAAGCTACTTTTTTAAAAACAAGAAATTCTTGCCTTTTTTTATTTCATACATGTTTTTGCACTTATTCCAATGTTACAATGTGTTTTTTACTCACCACTGAGGCAAATGCACCCTGTTTTCTAAGCAGTTTCAGTGCACAAATAATCTTTTTTGTACATGTACAGTAAGTAGTAAACAATAAAAACATTTCAACATACATAACCAGAAATTGGGATCAAAGTTAAAATATATATATATATACATACACACATACATACATACATACACATATACATATATATATACATACATACATACATACATACATACATACACATATATATATACATACATACATACACACACATATATATATATATGGACTGCATAATGTATCTGTTAGTCTGCTGGAATGCTTAGGTGATATTTATATATCACCTAAGCATTGCAATATGTCAAGTATTGGTTTGAAATACTGGTCAAATCTTATCATCAGTCCAATTCATTTTTAAGCAATAATCTGCCAATTCCATTATTATTCCACTATAACTGCGCATGCTTGCTTATTTTAGCTGTTAACATTTTCAGGATGTCCTTTTAAACCATTGCCTCAACACACACGGCTTTCAAAAGACGTACATTTCTCTTCTATTTTTGACGTTCTAACTCTTAAGCAAGTGCAGACCAGAACGACCTTTCATTCATAAAAAAGGGCACGAGGTTAAAGGGAAATGCCTACACAACATTTATAAGGATTTGAAACAGTCACGCTTACGTGCGGTGACCAAGCGCTTTCGCAAAGCTTGAGCAGCTGACTCAGGAAATATGTCAGGACTATTTCAACACAGCCATGGTAGGTCCTGACAGGCTTCACTGCTGGAAACACTGACAGTGTTTATAGCTACAGGTTCTCCTTCAGTCGAGGGACATGTAATAGGAGGGAAAGTGTTATCATGAATAAAATCATGCATGATCACTTGTTGCTTAGCAAGTGGTCATGGTTGTTACTAAGCAACAAGTGATCATACATGTTCCTAATAGATTTACTTGTTCCTAATACATTTTTCTTAAAACTGGGATTTTCTTCCCCTAATTAAAAAAAAAACAATTCCAGCTGCTTCAAGTAAAGTGATCTGTTGTTACTTAGCAACCAGTGGTCAGTGGATTTATAGCGATTTGGTGTTATCACATATTTCCTGAGTAACCAATCAGTCTGCGTGGTCAGTGACATACTTTAACGATTCCCTACTCTGAACTTAATAGAAACATCATTTACAGCTCTCCAAACTGAGAGAGTTAAATAAAATCTATGAAAACTGATGAGCTAAACAGTCATGTGAAGGAGGCGTTATCTGTGGCAGACGTAATTAGAGCGGCTGATTCTGCACTCATAATTTCCTGTCCTCAAATTAGGCCCAACAGCAACAATTGGCTGAGACTAATGTTATTGTTCTCCCACACATTGCACTTTTATGGGCCATTAAGCCTTCATTTAAGAGAAAGAAGACATATGATGATGAATTTATTCTGAAAATATACATTTACATGCTTTTATTTATGTTTAACCCCTGATTTGAGGCTGATACACTGCATTCTACATCATGGACAACATGGACAAAAGTATTGGGAAGCCTGACCATTACACCAACCGGGACTTAAATGACACTGCATTTAGATACTTAGACTTTCATATGGAGTTGCTATAATGGCTCCACCCCCCCATGCTCTGAGAGTACCTTGTTTTTCTATAATAAACTAGAAATAATGTGAATGCCCTGCAGTGGTAAATAGCTTTGGTTTTATATTTGATTTGATTACATTAATGTTGAAGTTGAGATTTACAGAAATAGTTGAACTGTAACTGTGTGACTGTGTTAAAGGGAACACTGCTGTTAAAAAGCTCCTTATTTGTTTAAAATGTTCATAAACCAAATGTTATTGCACTTTTGTTCATAAAGCAGTACTTTAAAAATAGAAGTGCGCAATACACTACTTTTGAATTAATTACTGAATTTTGCATTTAGCAAATAGATTCATAAAATCATGTGATTAATCGTGATAAGAAAAAAGAATCGTTGCCCAGCGTTAATATATGTATATTGTTTTAAAATGAGTGTTTATAAAAGAATACACACCTTTGAGAAGTAATGTTAGGCTTTTTTTTGTTTGAACAGAATATCCCCATGAGAAACCTGAACAATCAACTGAGCGCGGGAGAGGAAGAGGGAGATGCTGATGGAGGCATATGGAAGTGGGCTGCGTCTACTGGTGGTGTGTTTACTGGTGGTGTGTTTACTTGTGGTGTGTTTACTGGTGTATAATAATTAATAAATGTTCATAGAAAATCAAATAAGATTTGCCAAATGCTCTATATGACAAAATTTTGAATTCATTATGTTTTCTAAGGTAAAAACTAACACACTTACATGCATCATGTGGTGTTGCTCTTGGTTTTGCCTTACACAAGTAGAACTCAAGCTCAGAATCCTAAAAGTTGTGAACCAACACATTCAGTCAATGAGATCATATACATATACAGTAACCCCCCACTTTAACATGGATCAACAGTCGCGGTTTCAGCGTGTTTCAATCCGTGTATGTTTTTCGTTTTGTTCTTTTTAAAGCCCTGTATTTTTATTACTGTAATTTAAATTCATTTATTACTGTATTTACCCGCTTATACCAACGAAAATGCAGCGCATGAATTACAGTCCAGTCTATACAGGGGTAACATCGAATTCAGTGTAAACTGTACAGTACGGATACAGGTTCACCTTACATTTCTTTAAGGGTGATGTATTAAACTGAGTTTAAAATGTTTTGGGAGTGCATTTGGGTCATATTTGGGGTTTACAGCATAAAAATAGGCATTTTAGGTTTTTCACTATACAAGGGTGCTCTTGGAACATAACCCCATGATAAGTGGGGGTGTACTGTATTACTTTTTAAGGTGTGCGGTGGGCTGGCGCCCCGCCCAGGGATGCAAAATTAGTGAGGATTTTGTGGTTTTACAGAAAATGAGTGAATGACTTTTAAAGGCACAGTAAGAAATGGCCTGTTTAAGTCTTAATAATAAAAATGTTTTAAGTGGCCATCCACCAACAGTACCTAAAACAACAGGACTGCCGTATGTTGATCTGAGGGAAAATAAAACAACACTCTCGTTCAAAAAGTGCCAGGAAGGGTTCTTTGCCTGATGCCACCACATTTGGTTCCCTAAGGAACATTCAGTGTGTGGTTCTTAACAGAATTATGATTGAAAATGAGATGTGAGTGTGAAGAAGCATAAAATCGTTTTAAAAATCTGCATAATGTAAAGGTTTTTTGATGCACCCTAACATTTTATGAGTATTTAGACCTTTTCAGACATTTGCAAAAATGGTTTTTAAGGGGAACTAAAATGGTTCTTCTAAAGTCCCGTTCACATGTGAAGAGCGGTGGGATATTTTTCTTGATGTTTTTCCATAAAGACATTTTGTTTTTAATCTGGAGCACATTAACAATAAGCAGACCAGGTTCTGTTAACTGCTGAAAATAGGAAAAAACAACCACACACACACACACACACACACATCCCTGAACGGAACTTTGTTTCACAATTCATATACACCATTCTACATTAAACAACTTACATCATAACTGCCATTGTAAATACCCATTATTTATTATATACTACAGATTCTCTGTCCTGCTGTTGCTATTATTTGCACAGTTATTACTTAATGCTAATTAAATTACTATTTAATTCTTTACTCTGAGTTTTTGCACACCTAACGACTCAACTGGTATAATGTAGTATCTCCTATAATGCTGTATTCATTCAATCATCAACTGCACTAACTAATGTCTTGTCCCGTTGTTTTGTTGCTCATGTATTTTCTTGCACTCTCTCTCCTGCTCTTTTTACACTCTGTGTATTTTGTCCCCGTCTGCACTTGTGTAGTCTAGGTGTGTTTCTGTTTTTGTCCTTTGTTTGGCTGAAATGACAATAAACCTGCTTGACTTGACTAGCATTTAAGTATCTTCATTTTGCATGGCCCATCGCTTCAGATAATTGGATCAAAGAAAAACAGGACAAGAATTTGCGGAACAATTTTCTGCGTATGAAACACATGGAGCGGGAACTCCGGAACAAGCAGAAGGAAGTGCAGAGGGCTCAGGAGGAGGCAGAGCAGTTTCAGCAGGAAGCCCAAACTCTCCTGAAGAACATGGTGCCTTGGCTGAAGATGAGGCAGGATGTCATGTAGAAGAACCTGCTGGTCATTGTGGCCAGAGCCTGGGTGGCTGAGGAGCTAAGCTTGAAGAAGGAGCTTAAGGACCTTTTTCAGAATGAAACAGCTAAAAACATAGATTTCAAAAGAAGGATGCCGCTGACGTGGCTCTATTTCAGACACTGGCAGCAGAAAATCACTCTGCAGAAGCACAAAAAAGTAGCAGAGGCACTAAAAGGCCTTCTTCCTAAAGACAAATGAATAGTTACCATTGGTGTTACAATCATTTTCTTTTCCCAGACTACATCATTTCATTTTTGGGAAACATAACCCATTATGCATAATATGCAAGTCTCGATCTGATGTGGGGGTGCAAGACCGAATAATCCTTCTTGGAATGCTGCAATAAACATTTTATATGTATTTATACACATGTTCACACACACTGGTTGTTTAAAATCACCATGCTCCCTAAATTTGTTTTACAGTCCTGCTACTGGGAATAGGATTCGCTTATTTCTGATCACATGTATGTCTTCCAGGCTTTATTTTGTTCCCCACATGCACAGAGCATGATGGCCTCTTCACTTTAAAGAGGACATATTATGCAAAACTCACTTTAGTTATAACAGGTCTATGGGCTACAAAACATGTTCATAAAGTTCTTTGCACAAAATCACTCTCACATAAAGAGATCTCACCAGCTTTATTCTTCACAGTTTCGGTCCCTTTTAAAACTAGTCGTTTAGACGGAGGGCCCCTGGTGACGTCATTAGGGGCAATTTGCATAGAACCGCCCCTCATCTGTCGAGACCCCACCCACTAGATTAGTTGAAGATTTGCCATTTTGTCTGCTAGTTTTACGAGCTTAGCGAGAGCTACGGCTACAGGCAGAGGCAGCTCACTCATGAAGAACAG
>JBBPCY010071754.1:0-11618 GCA_037974405.1 Brachyalestes nurse | reverse complement strand
CACTAATCAGTCCCTCATAAAGCAGAATGAGGTGCTTGTGTAGGAATTTAACAGACACTGGACTGGAATGGTTTCACTCATAGAGATGCTGATTTAAAAATAAATTGCATTTTTTTCAGAGCTGTATATATTTTTAAGGCCTGCTGTATATGAAATTAGCTGTAGCCTGTGCTATACCACCTTCCTTTACTTAGCTCATTATTAGGCTATTGCCTCTGCCATCCTACTCACTACGTTTTACCCCCTAAAATTCCTTCATTTTCACCTTAATTGCCCAAGTTAAGGGAAAAGTGCACAGATTAAGGCTGATTAAGGGGCGATACTACTGAATCTACTGAAGCACCTATGGGTAAAGGTAAAATTGTTGCAGCAGCAACGTCCAAACACACAATTTGATCAACTACAACTGCAACTACAAAAAAATATATGAAATTCAGGCATTTACATTTAACAGACTTGCAGGTAAAGTTACCTGAACGAGCTGTCTTGTTTTTCAAAGCCAGACCTTCTCTCCCTCATCCTCATCCCTCCTTACTGCTTCCCTGTCTTGTCGTCTACAGGAATCATTCAATACTATTTAGTATAAGATTAAAAACCTACTTTTGTCGCCTTTTCTTAACTTAAATATTCAATTGCTTATGTTGCCACTGCACAGAAACGCAGAGACAGGAACAATATAAAATAAGAAGTCTAAATAAATCTAACAAAAAATCATATATAAGTTACATGTATCGTAAGTAAATTACAGTTAAGTGAGTTACTTATAACACAAATAGTGGTTATTTTGATACTGTACGACTATGGCACACAAGAAATCGCGTATAGTAATAAAGCTGTGTACATGGTGGACTACATCATAAGACTATTTGCAGCAATGTGGTATAAACCTCGACTCTGAGAGTGTGCTGTGGTGGAGAAGGAGAAGGAGAGTTATGTAATTGTGCTGTTATGACGTTCCCTGAATGTGCGCTACAGTGGCGACAGTAAGACCCGGTGGAGGAGCTTTTCCAGGTCTCTTTCTCAGAGGGAGGACCGTGATGGAGCTGGCTGCCCACACAGACGACCACTCCGGAGGTGTGTAGCCGCTCAGCCTAACTCAGGGACCCGCAGCAGTGACCGAACCCAACCAGAGAAGCCCTCCGTCCCTGTCCCCGGCTGGGGGGGCTGCGTTCTGCCCTTTCCATCCCACCTCCAGGGAGGCAGGTCCCTGCTCCACACACTGAACCAAACCGGCGTAGAGAAGATCCAGCCGCATCCAGACGAGGAGCCTGACATGCTCCAGGTCACCATGCTCACCTCCAGACCAGGCCCGGCTCCAGAGTACTGGATCGACGGCTCCAAGAAGGAGACCCTGGCGGACTTCTACCAGCTCGAGTCCGAACTGGGACGGTGAGTCTGGGAGACCCTCCTCTGCACTGGCGTGGGTCGAGCTCCACCTCACATGGAGGTTCGATGGAAACAAACGTCAAAAACCATTATTTTCTAAGTAGGAAAAAAATAATTGTAATCAAAAAAGGTGATGTGCTCAGTGAAGAGCCTGTTCACATTTTTCTTATTTCTAAATAGGTGCTAAATCATTTAATTATGTAGAATATCTTATGTACAATTGTCTTGTAGATAGATAGATAGATGTGTGTGTGTGTGTGTGTGTATACACATATATGGATATGTCTATATGTAACTACTGGATTGGTCTGATTCAATGAAAAGCAGAATCAGAGCAACCTTCTCTCTCTTTCTCTCTCCCTCTGTCTCTCTTTCTCGGTCATGTCATTACTGTCAGAGAGAATTGAGATGTTTGACAGGGGCTCCAGGAGACGTTTGAGTGTGATAAATAGGGGCTGTTTGTGTTAGTGTCTATCAGTCTGTCACCAGGGCAGTAACTCTGAAACCTGATCAGATACCAGCAGAGCAGAAGCTTCCATGGCTGCCCTAACAAGCCCTGGATCTTCTCCCTGCCACAATACAAGTCCTCCTGAGTGTTCAGCCATCAGCACTTTGAGCATCTCCCCTGGACGTTCTTCTGATGAGTTCGAGTGATTCAGTGCTAAGACTCTTCCAGACTGCCTGGCCTGAGCAGTGATTGACAGCTATTGATTGAGAGCTGTCAGGGCAGTTATGAGCCCGTGTCCTGGGAGCCCATAAATTGGTTCTGCCCTTAAAGAAAACATTGCCTCACACTCTTAAGCCACACTATTCCTGGAATCCGATGTCTTTGCGTTCTAGAGATGATTTGAGTCTGGGGGCTGGGGGTAATTCCAGTCTGTGTTATTTGAAGTTGCATTAAGACTGAAAGATTACTGCTCCCTTTGAAGGGCGGTCAGAACGCTTCGCTGAGGCTCTGTGTGTTCTGTAGCAACAAATCACCAGGCAAACAAACTGAATTCATGTATTTGGTTTCATGGAAGGGCTTTCAAGGCAGCTTTTGTTGCTGTGATGTTGCTAAGACGATGTTTAAAGCTTCGTAATGAACTGAAAAGGTTTTGGGAGGACGGATGGCAAAATGGATTCTAAGTGCCATCAGAGCTGTCTGGTTCAAGAAAGGAAATCGTGTTTTGTCAGAAATTAGAACAAAACAGTCTCATATAGAGCAAACATGGGAAGACACTTTTTGACAAAGAGCAATACAGGACAGCAAATCAGAACAAAGCTCATTTACATATGACAGCCTGAGTGAAAGGGGTAAAGGGAGGTTGGAAACCCACCATGCAAAAATACAATAGGACTGTTTTTTGGTGCATAAAACCACACAAACGTTATTAGCAGGGAAAATTAAATCCAAGAGAAGTGTAGGACTTTCCAATAGCAGTCCTTTCAAGGCTTTGCTTAATCCATGTCATCTATACTATTCAAGAGTGGCCATTCTGTTAGTGGCCATACTGTAAACACCACAGTGTTCTGCACCCAGTTTTCAGATTTGATCAGAAACACAGCAGCATTTTTGCAGAGCAGCGGCTGGTGAATCACTGAGCTCTCGTCAGGAGTGTCAAAACTGTAAAGTTCTTGGGTTCTGAAGAAGGAGGCAAAGCAGGCTGAATTTATAATGAAACTTTTCACACTCCTCAGAGAGCTGCCCTCCTCTCTCTCTCTCTCTGTCTCTCTCTCTGTCTCTCTCTCTTTCTTATATAATGCTGTGCAAGTAGAAAACAGAAACAGGAGTAGCTTGTATAACATACACTTCTGCACTCCCCCCATCAGCTGTGCATTAAGTGCGCAGAAACACAGAAGCTGGGAAATCCATTATCGCTAAGTGCCTACCATCAGAGAGCCTCATTCAGTTATCCACTACCCAGAATGTAGTAATTGTCAAGAGTTAGACTGTGGATCACTTTATGAAGGAAGAATCTGTTCATAAGTTTAGCCATTCTAAATAACGCTGTAACTGTTACAGTGGTCTGGGAATAAATTTCCACCTGAACTGGGACTTCAGGGTATGACCTGAAGCTAAGCGAATGAATTATTAAAGGATTCTGCATCAGTGAATATACAAATAAGAGGATGTCTGTTTGGGAACTCAAACAGAGCCCAAATAAAGAGGATGCTCGGATTAATTAAGCATGATTCTAGCATGGTGACCAATAAAACGGTTCAATTAGAAATTAAAATATTTTTTAAATGTAATCCGTTATCTTTTATAACTGGTGTGGGTGGTGCTGTTGCCTCACATCTCCAGGGTTGGGGTTTCAAATCCAAGTTCTGGCCTTGTGTGTGTGTGTGTGTGTGTGTGTGTGTGTGTGTGTGTGTGTGTATGTGTATGTGTGTGTGGAGTTTGCATATTCTCCACATGGTGGCGTGTGTTTCCTTCGGGGTCTCCGGGTTTCTCCCACAGTTCAGAGACATGCAGTCAGGGGAACTGGGGATTCTAAGTTCACTGTAGGTGTGTGTGTGTGTGTGTGTGTGTGTGTGTCCTGTGGTGGGCTGGTGCCCCGCCCAGGGTAAGCCCCTGCCTCGCGCCCACAGACCCAGAGTTAGACTCCGGGTACCTGTGACCCTAGTGAGCATTAAGCGGGTACAGAAATGAATGAATGAATCTTTCATAGCTGATCATTATTCTTAGAGATTACTAGTTACTGTAAATGCACTGTGAAATCAAACTAATTAATATTAATATAATGATATGGATAACTACACAGTATGAAATAGCAAAGGCTCTCAATGCACCTGCTTTAGTATAAATATATTTAAAAATCAAGACATTTCCAAACATTCATCTTTTCAGTGTATAGCGTTTTAGACCCACCTATTTTTACAAATCAGGGCCTAATTAGTATTACATGACATGCGTACGACATGACACACCCTCTTCACAGAGTAGCCTTATTAGACTTAAAACTCACATTCATCTCGCTATTTAATAAGGCTACAAAACAATTTTTAATGAAGAGAATATGTAATAAAATTACACACAGAATAAAACCAAAGCACCTTCATTTCATAGGACTACAAAATGTTTATGAAAAGCTCTTAAAATAGAATGTCAATAGTAATTTGCAGGTCTGCCAAACCCCACATAGACTACTAAATTAAAGAAAGAAATACATTCATTGTAGTTTACATACTGATTAACTGCAAATGCCTTTTACAGTTTTTGATTTATGTTTCTAACGGAAATAATTATGCATGTTTGCCGGCTAATGTTCTACCATTTCGATTTTTCGTGGAGTTGTTCTGGCTGTTAACAGACATCATCATCACTCTTATCTAGGAAATCTTCTCCGGGTACAGAGGCTTCTGTGTCGTGCAGTAAAGGGAAGGTACTGTATTCTAGCAATAACAAAAAATACTTCCAAGTGTAACTTCCAATAGCAGCAAGAGGAAAAATGTACAGTATAAAATAGAGAAACGGTATTTGCTGTGATTTGTTGATGGGGGAGTGGCAGTTGTGTTTAGGAGATGGAAACAGTTCGGTTGAAGAGTGAGTATGGGGCAGCTGGTGGCCTGGTGGTTAAGGAGTTGCCCCTGCAATCGGAAGGTTGTGGGTTCCAAACCCAGGACTGCCAGTGGCACCACTGAGGTACCCTTGTGCAAGGTACCGTCCCCACACTCTGCCCTCCCATCTGCCCTGTATAACCAGGTCTCCTGAGCACACTGGTTGTGAAGTCTTTGCAATTGTTTGGCGTCCCGATGCTTAAAACAACCCGGTGCTGGAACCTTTGATTCATTCTGAGCTCTGTCTACTCTTCCGGGAGTTCATGTGTTCCATCACTCCATCAGCTCATCTGTTCCTTTTCAAGCTCTTGTGTTATAGTTGCTCACCCTTAATGTTCCCTTTGGGCCCCCTTTTCCGAAATATTCTCAAAAACGCACACAGCACACTTGCAGGTAGGCGCACACACATCTGTTCTCATGTTTATCTTCCTTTCTCTTAAAGGGACCACCTGTATTCTGGCTTGGTGGCTCATTGGCGCGAGTTCAAACCCCATTCATAGTGAAGCTCATACACCTTTTGCCCACAAGGTTTTTGGACCTCATCTCTACTTTCAGTGGCATGTTTTTTTATCTCACTGGGGCGCTTTAGACTGACAGTTTCTGATTCATGATACTTCATCTATAGATGGTAGCGCTCTGAAGCATAATAAACTGCATGGTATTATTATTATTATCAAAACATTTTCTCTTATGTCTTTGCATTAAATGAGTTTATGCTGGTTTTTTTGACTGAATCTGTCCCTAGTTAATCACTTCTACAATCATCTTCCATTTTCATTAGTTACTCTCCGCACCACTCGCTATCATCAGGCCTTGCTGTTGTTCAGATGTCAAAAATGATTCAAAAATTGTCAAAAATTCATTGTTGTGCGCTGCTAATTTTTAAACACGAATAATGGTTCTGATAAGAAAACACGTTCTTCAGGGAAAATATTAAATCCCCTGTTAATTTCTCCAGAATGTCTTTGCAGTTCATATTATTCACATTAGTCATTTTAGTAGTCAGACTCATGAGCTTGACGTTGTCGAATTCGCTAATGGACGACTCTCAAGTGCTTTTAGAGGACATTATCATTCATTTTGTGTGTTTTTATTGCATATTTGTGTTCGTAGGATTTAGCCGTGTGTGTGTGTGTGTGCGTCTGTTTGACTCCCTCGCTCCCTCTCTGAAATGTAATATTATTAGGGTGATGAATATTGATTGAATTTGGGTCATTACTGGTGATGAGGACTGTGATGAGTAGGGGCCATGTGGTCTGGCTTTGATGAGGCACCCATCTGTCTCCACTGTAGCTCGCAATGAAATCCAATATATGTACACGTTTTTGTTTTTTTATTAATGTAACCCAACCGCCAGGAATCACAATGGAACAGTTCATATTCAGCTCATTTATTGGAGTATAAATCTGAAAGTCTCTGATACTCACAACCATCAGGTAGGTGTTCCCAAGTTGACTTTTTCAGTTAATGTTCTAGGTTCAGAATTGGATTTTGTAATAATAGTGGAACCCTTTTGTGCAATATAGAATAATTGTAAAAGAGCCCTTAACTATATACAACAGGTTCCTTATCATAGATAAGAGCCATTTAACAATAAAAGAAATGGTTTGCATTTAAGAAGTTATTGGCAGTGTTGTGATTCTATAGTCTCCATAATAACTGGCACCTTTGGCAAACATTAAGAAAAAAGTCAGGGAAATTGACAGGGAGACGTAGAACTGACTCACTTTTAAGATAAATAATGGGAATTAATTGTAGCACAGCGCTTAGGTGAGGTTGGTGACTGGGCCAGGCTAAGGGAGAGGACTACCCCTCAGGGTGGCTATGAGCTACACTGCTGGTTGCAGCTCCTCCACGAGGTAAGTGGGGATGAGCACATCAACCAGCTGGTAGATTTAATCGCGGCTGCTCTGGGGGAAATGGAGCCTGCCTTTCTCCTAGAAACATCTTGTGGGAGCTCAGACCAAGGCTACGAGGCGGCCAAGGGGTGTGTGTGTCCCAGCCTCAGGCGAAACTTTATCATCCAGCATTTTGGAGAACGACCCCGGGCAGATTTGTGGTCTCGTGCTGCTGCCCTGTGCCATGATGGTTGCCAACGAATCGGTTTCTGAGCTCCTTTTCTCTGGTCCAGCTCACTGTGGCAAGCCCAAGCACGTGAGTCCCCCTAGCATCCTGGAAGACCCCCCCCCCCCCTCCCCGAGAGGGTGCTGGAATGGATAGCACCTCCTGGAGTTACAGAGCCGTGGTTCTGGATTACCGGTTATTTAGACAAGAATGGTGTGGTGTTGGTAGCGAATCCCCTCACCCTCATTAAGGTAGATAATCCAGCCCTACTGTCGGCAGAAATGGCAAGAGAGAATTGACCCCTGCCATTCCAGGGAGCTGCTCTTTGTCTCCTTCCATTCCAGAGGGTTCCACGTCTTCAGCAATGCTGCCTGCTGCTCTGGAGTTCACCCCATCACCGCTGGTGCCCCTTGCTGTTCTGGGAAGTCCAGAGCAGCCATTCAGTGCAGCCAGCTCCCGAGTCCCATGGTTCAGCTCAGCTAGCTCACTTGCCTCCTAGTTCTGAGCAGCTGAGTCATTACCTGTTACTAGGCTCCATACATCCCTACACCCAATTCCCGTTAATGTTCTAGTCCCTGTTGTGCTTCTCCACACTCCTAGCTCTACTATTTCATCCTCCCTGTTCCCTGTTGTGTCCCTGGTGTCTTCCCTTGGTGTATCTGTGGCATCTAATGTTCCTGTCGTGTCCAATGGAAAACAACCCATCTTGTCCAGTACACCCATCATGTCTTCTGTTTTGTTCCCTGTGCTGTCCAGTGTTCAGACCCTGGTTTCATCCCCTGTCCAGTTCAGTGTCCAACCCTCTGTTTTGTGTCGTGTCTGATATGCCTTCTGCTGTCCAGCCCAGTTTTCAGCCATCGGTCCAGCCACAGCTGATAAGTCTTGGTCTCTCCCGTGTGTTCCTGTTTGAGGGGAGATGGAATTCTGTTTTGGAAAATCTAGTGTAGTTGTCTCGCAGGCTCTAATTTATGTATGCCACCCTTAAGGTCCAGGTGGCTGGACTATGTAACTATTCGGTTCTGCTGATTTTGCCGCTTCTGGTTTCAGTTTGCCGACAGTCAGTGGATGGACTTTGCATCCTTTCTGTTTATGTACACCTTTATCAGTTTGACTGTCCTGGTGCGTGCAGTGGTGTTCTTTGTTCTCGGTTCTATGTTAGTTTTAATAAATAATGTCCAGTTTTCATACGCATCCGCCCTCTTCCTCCATCCCCTAACAGCAACACTACAAATGCATTCTGTTCTTTAAAAGAAACTCTCAAACTAAAAAGTGTTTTATTTTTACTCCCCTCCTCACAAGAATTTCACAGTGCACATAACACAATCCATATTACAGCAAGACGTGTGTGTGAGGCTCGGAAGACTGGAAGGGAAGGTAGCCACTGTTTCCACTGTTTCACACACCCGGTTATCGCCCTGCCAGCAGAGCCTCTTCGTTAATACAGATCCTTTTGCCGAGCCCTCGGTTAACATTTAATGATCTAATGAAAATGAAAGCATTCTGGCAATTGCAGAAAAAAGGCTCAGGAAAGAGAGAGATGGTGGGACCAGTGGAGTACCCCTGCCTTATGTTTTCTTTGTTCTAACACCCCCACAGTCTTAAAATGTCCCTACATGATTCTTGGGTTGTGTGTATGGTTCTAGTGTCTGTTATTACTGTAGGCCCCTCATGTTACATGGAAGCTTCTTAAAATTTAAGACTGTTATTCACCCTCAATTAAAATGTTCTCTAAACAACCATGCATTAACTTGTTCTTCAAGGAACCAAAGTGGTCCTTCTTTGACACTGCCTTGTAGAATCCACTGAAGATTGCTTTTTTTCTGGGAGATGCCATATCTCTTATTTTGGATTCACTCAAAGAAAGCCTTTTTTTTGTTACGCAAGTCCATTTTTAAGGGGGATGATCCAAATTTTTGGGGACATGGTGATTATGCAGAAGAGATTGGAGACTGTAAGCCGGCTGTTATTATTGCCTGAAATCTGCTCACATAATATGTCTGTGTGTTTTAAGGTGGAGTTTTATGGTAAAAAAAAAAAAAAAAAAAAGTTGTCTTCCAATGTTTTCAATCAAGTCTCCATCCCACAGTGAGAATCCAGATCCAACCTCGTTCTAGAACACCAAGGTTGTCTGTCCCCTTTAACTGCATTAGCCAAGCTGCCCACCCAAATTTCATTTATTTGCACACTGGACACTTTCCAACTGAGATGAATGCTTGTTGGTCAAGGGCCAGTTTTGATTAATGGTCTAAGCTGATTATGTAGTGGACCAGGGGTCAAAACACTGATCCTACATCAGATGTTGACAGGTTGAAAATAAACAGCACTCAAATGTGGGCTTAACTGCTTAAAACTATCACCAGCGTTCTAGAGGCTTAAGTATAAAAAGGATGCCGGTGTAATTGTAGAGGAGAATATTGTAGGTGACGTTGTAACACTTTTTTGTCTCAGCCTCTAAAAGTTAGTGGTTGTTTACATTATCATCTTCTTTTAAACTTTGAAATAACCTTAATAAAAAATCATTGGCTGATGTCAAATACAAGGTACTACTACAGCTGTTTTAGAGCGTATTAGTTGTATGAAAAAAAACATTTACACAATTGTGTACATTTAGTTTAAATGTCACAATGTATTTAAAGTTTGTAACCACCAAGAACAAACATGCTTTGTGATCGTAAAACACCTTTATATGATCAAAGCATCTGCAGTTCATGGGTTAGTTGTCCTGTTGAGTTTAAACTTCAAATTATGTTTCAAAGATGTATATCTGAAGTTATAAGGTTTCTGTGAGAAATGGTGAAATGTGAGTGCATGGTTGCTATACATCCAGAGTTTGGAGACAACCAAACATTGTATTTATGACCAGAAAAAGGTTGTGTGATAAAAACAAAAATGAGACTGAACCACCGAAGGGATGTGAACTTGCTGGCTCTTACCAAGCCGTTTATGGTTAAGGTTGGCTGAATGCGTAGCTGCATTAATAAGCTGATTATTCTTAATTAAAACTATAACAAACAGTGACACACCTCTTTTTTTAAAGCTTAACTGACTTTAGATTTAGTGTCTTGAAATCTTTAAATGAGTCTGCTGTGGGTTTTGCCACGTTTTTGTGTTTCTCCGTGTTTTGTCTCTACAGACTCAACCATCCCCAATTTTCCTCATACATTACAGAGTCAACTCGACCACAAAAATCTATTTTTAAAGGATCAATACTCGACTCCTGATCAACCGAATACATGCGAACTACACTTGATATTAACGGACGTTTTGATGTTAAAACAATGCCGATATTTTTAAAAACTGTGGGAGGAGAAGAGGCATCAAATTCTAGCTATAAAAAGAATAACGTTTATGTAACTCTCTTTCATTTCTGCAAGAAATTGCGAAGTGTGATTCCACGGTTTCTATGGTAACTGGGATTGTTGCTAGGTGGTTGTTATGGTGTTGCTAGGTAGTTACTAAAGGTTGCTGATCTCCAGCAGAGCCAAACCCCCCCCAATAAATAAAAAAATCCATTGAGAATTTTGTTTTACTTTAAAAATCCCCAAACATACTTAATTAGCACGATAGTATTATAAGATTGATTATTGAGTATTATACATTTTCCCTCTCTCTCTGTCACACACACTCACACAGAGCAAGTTTTTCTACTTATATTACGATAAGAAATAAAAATACAAGTTATTTTGACTTGATAAATGACGGCATTTTAATAAATTGACGCCAAGTTCCTGGAACCGGATGTTTTATATATATATATGTGTGTATATTAAGTTTGAGATCTCTGTTTCTGCACAACAGATGATCACGACACATCACGAAGCGTCCTGTGATGTTTAAAGTGTCCACTGTCAATCCCAACACACAGAAGCTCCAACTTAGGGCATCATTTTGTATATGACAGTGTTTTATCAGCAGTGTGCTTTATTTCTCAGGGCTAGAGTAAAATCATAATTTTTACACACAAGCACAGAGGGAAATGGGGCGAGAGAGGATCTGGGGGGGCTATAATATCAGTTAATAATAATAATACATTTTATTTATAGAGCGCTTTTAAAGGTACTCAGACGCTTTACAGTTCAACACAAAACTCGCTGGTAAAGTTAACTTGTCTATAATCTATATCAGCTCCTGGTCAACTAATCAAAAACGTATAAACGCGCACACTGAAGGAGACATCAACGGATGTTTTGCCATTGAAATGGTCAGTGTTGGGCAGTAACGGAATACATGTACCGGCGTTACGTAATTAGAATACAAATCATGAGTAACTGTATTCCGTTACAGTTACCGTTAAAATAGGTGATAATCAGATTACAGTTACTTTGTTGAAATAAATTGATTACATGGCGGTATTTTCCTGCTCCATGTTAGCCTTTCAAATGCCTTTCAAACTGAAGCTGTCGCCGCAGGCAGGTTTTTTCAATATTTTTTAAAAAATTAACCATTTGCGCAATCTAAAAAGTTCCAACAGTTTCTGGCAATCTGTACGTTCTGGAAAAGTCCAGAATGCGCATACCAAACAACACACCTCCCCTCCCCCCCCCCCAAAAAATACAGCCGTGATGCAGATCTATTCACCTATTGCTCCTCTACAGTAAATATATTGTCTGTTCAGGGAGATTTGG
>JBBPCY010071753.1:0-11618 GCA_037974405.1 Brachyalestes nurse | reverse complement strand
ATAATTATATAATAGTGTTATATATGATTACATAATAATTATACTATTATATAAATGAGTAATAACTATGATTATAAAATAAATATATAATTTTGTTTTTTGAAGAGCTCACATTTGCAGGACTTCAATAAGAAATCAGAAAAGTCTACTGAATTAGACAAAGTAAGAGGAACTGTCTATTACCATTCTACTCCTATTATCCAGCTACTCTGTGTAGTACATGCTGCCCAAAAGAAAGTCTTTAAAAATGTAATTCCAGTGCTTCTGTTAGTTGACGTTTCATAACAGTAGCAACAGCATCATGATATTCCATTGGAATCAGGAGACATAATAATGGCCCAAGCCAAGCCAAACGTAGAGTACAACTAAAAGAGCAATGGTACACAATCCATGGTAGAACACCTCAGAGCCCAGGAATCCCATATTACCGCAGGCCTGAAACTAATAAACCGAGGGCAGGACAAAAAATTCCAATGATTTACAAGGTTCAAAAGGTCAAAAAGATCACGAGACCTTTTCAGGGGTCAGACATATTCGTCTGGTGAAAGTTTCAATTAACAATGTTCATCATTGCTCATCAACAATTAAGAGGCTGCAAACAAGCTGTAAATATTTTTATTCAATAGGGCCTGGCCTGTCCCAAGAATCCATCTGGTCAGTGGTCTTAGCATGTACCTCTTTTGTTTAATTGTTTAGTTTTCTTTCCTTGTCTTTTCCTTTAGTTTCTTATAAGACACAGTGACTGGCTGTTTTCAGAGCACCTCCACACTTCAGCTGCATTTAATATAATCAAGCAATTAAAGGCGGTCTTGCGTTTTTTAATAGAAACTTTATCTTTGATGCAGTCCTGTTATATCAAATTGTACTCTGTGTATCTTGTGCTGTCTTTTGTGTGCTATCTTTGCAGTGGAATATGTCTTTTTCAACGAGCAGCAAGTCATGCGTTTAAAAAGTGCTAAAAAATGATTGCGGTCAGCACAATGTACTGGAGCCTGAGATGGAACAGGAGAGGCATGACACCACTGGCTTAGTGTAACATTAACAACTTTGCACCAGGTCCTGGCAAGGTTTAAAGAAAGGTCTAAAGAAATATGTTCATGTGTTTCAGGACAAAAATTTCCAGACTATAAAATGAGGGTACCTACAATGTCAGGGACACTAATTGCTAAGAAGCTTTATTGTATATATATATATATATATAATAAAATACAAAAGCTTTTTTTTACACATACAGACACTTAATGCTGTCAGAACAAAACCTTACATCTTTCAAAATGGTAAGTTTACAGGCAAAAACTTTCTAAATGTACAACAGAAATTTAAATGTATATTTCATGTAAAGACATTTGTTCATAGCAATTTTGGACAATTTGTATCCATCCATTTATTATGAAATGTTTACACAATGCAAATGGTACACAGTGTATTTTCAAATTATGTAAAAATGATCTTTGTCAAATCGTTTTCTAAACATAATGCTCAAATAGCTCTTCTGTGTTTTGTGGAAGTTTCCAGGTTAATGCATTAATGGCTTATCTGGTACTGGGCGAGCAGAGCCATGCTAAGAACAGAAACAGGAGGGAAGGCTGTCACATTATCAGCCCATCAGACAGCCGGCCCACACAATGCTGGGGCACTTCAGTGTTTGTCTTGATTTATTTTTCAGAGAAAAAGCAAGAAGCTTGAGAACTTGAATGGGGTGAAATTATTTAACCGCATCTTGATGGATTTAAGCCAAAATAAGTGAAAATCTCAAAAACCATAGCTCAGTGTAGTGCATTAGACTAATAAATATAACATTTATAACATATTCTAATGTTGGAGAGCACTGGATCAGAGTCAGACACCAGCAGCACACATTTTCAACTGCTGAGCTCAGCTTCCATCAAGAAGCCAGCTCCAGTTTGTGTAGGCATATACAATATGAAAATAAAACTTTATGACGAGGAATCTCTCCAAGCTCAGGAGCAGTCCCGTCTAGACAAATATGAGTTTAATGGTTTGAGGCAGAGTTTCATGAGCTTTTGAAAGCCAACTATCCACACACTTCTCAGCCCCAGAGAGGATTTTTAGACTCATGGCCAAAGCCTCCTTGTCTGTTTTTCTCAAAGTAAGCTGTATTCAAAAAAATGAATGCAATTATATACAGGGTTCAATCATAGCACTGAAAAAGTTGCTTATATGAATTTGAACAATGTGCTCAATGTATGAATGACAATATATTTCATATTGTATTTAGGTATTAAGAAATTAATTATTCATAGAAACAGTGAGAATCATAATATTGCAATAAGACCTACAGCGAATATTAAATTACATATGACAGATTGCATGAATACATGTTAATATTTGTTATTATAAAAATAAGCCTCAAATAAAGCAAAATATAATGTATTAATGCAAAAAAAACATTTTTTTGCTAATCATATATATTGCTTAGTAATAGTTTGCTAACAGGCTTGCCAGTTAGTTTTACTGCAAAAGACTATTCCATAAACCTGAACTATTTTTTCTACATAATTGTGTGAAATGTGTGGTCATTTGTGCCTGTGTTGAATATTTTACAATGGCTTCAAACGTGGCTCAGCCAATCACATTTAAAACTGGAGCTACTGGTTTTATGCATATTAACTGCATGTTTGTATGTTACCCTAGTCAATGTGAGTACCTCAGAATTAGCTTTTAAAAAAAACATACAGCCTATTTGTCAGATTTCATTTGTAATGTGAGACGTGGTTCTAGGACAATCTATCCCATCTCTTGATATTCTGGGGCCTGTTTTTATCTATTAACACACATCTTGCGAACAGATGTTACAGTTTGTGTTTATGTAGCCTCATGTCTCTGTTGGAAAGAGTGAGCCCATCTTTTTAAAAGCACTGCAGCACGAAGATTGCTTTAAAATGGTGGAGCAAACGAGCTACCAGGTCACATCATCCTAACACTGCAATGCCTGACTCTGATGTTGATTCACCAACTACCAGAAAAGAGGTCAAGTCTCGGCATTTCCTAATGTGGTGGGAGAATATTCCAGTGTTCAAACAGAGACAGAGACAGATGGGACATTTAGCTTAAATACTTTATACTCATTCGAAACAACTAGTAGATGAATAGAACTACAGATCACAATAAAAAGATGTGGAACTTACAGCTGAAGTTACTTGAAATTGCATCCCCTGCCACCAGACTGTTGACAGTGATTTGGTAGATAATGTGGAACAGGAGGAAGGTCATACTGGTAAAGCACAGAGACTTCAGCAAACGCCCCGTGTGGCCTGTAAAAGATCAATGAGAGGGCAAAAAGAACAAAGTCAGGGCAAAGATATGTTTACAGAAAAAAAAACACTTCACATACTGTGTCAAATATATATTGCACAACAGTAAATTACACTGAATGACACTAAATAGCTAATTTAGCTAAATAAGCCTCCAAGAACATTAAGCAATCATTTCTCAAAAGCACAGGTTCGAGACCACCTCAACACCACGCAGTGAGCTACCTGTTTACTATTTCACACTTAGCTTTTTAGTTTTTCAAATATCAAAATATTCACAAATACCACAATTAAGAAACAAGGAATGAAAAATCATGGAACTAATTGCCTTAGATTTCACTGGACACTGGATTCCACGACACATACGGTAGTCTAGACACTCCACAGTCTATGTTTTATTTATAATTTTTACAAATTTGGTTGCAAAGTGCTTGTATTTAATGTCAGTGTGTTCTGAATTTAGATTTTAGTTTCAGCTAAGCATCACCAGCAATTAGTCGATACTTCTGTTCAGTGTCAAACCTAAATTATGTTGATTTACTGTACCTGTAATTAGAGAAACTGCCTGCATGTCCAGTAGTCACTGTGAAATGTATCTATTTTCCACATAACTGATTGTAGCAGACCATCACACTGCCAGACTCAATGAGGCAGAAATTCATGTCTTCATTACCAGGTGATCAAACTATGCCTGAATCTATTCCTAGGTTTTATGTGTTTGTCTTAACCAATATTCCATATCCTCCAATGCAGCAGTATTAGGCATAATTGTTGTTGTGAAGCTTGAACCAGTCCAGTATGGGCATATAAACCTAGGACACCAGACAAAGACCAGTCCCAGGCTCCCAGCTCTCCTAGCCTACCTTATCTGACTCAGCCCTGGCTCAGGCTTGCCATGGCTTCATAAAATCGAGAGCGCAAAACAATTTGTGCTAATTTCCCCTCGAGTTTGCCCCTGGCAGTCACAGAGAGGATGGAGAACGCTCATTAATGTGAGCCCGACGGAACATAGAGCCAGGAGCCTGTGGTCCAACTTCCCTGCAAAAACTCTCAACCACATCACACTGGCCCAGATTTTTTGTCCCCATTAACCAAAACCATAAGTGATGAGGAAGAGACCAGAATTGAAAAGCTTTTCCAAACAGACTTTATCTAAAATGACAGTCTTACCAGTTACAGTCCGCAAAAAGGGGTGGGAATTTTTAATTGCATAGTTACAGTGCATTCATGGCTTGGCTGTATATAATCCTCATATTTACTAGAAGAAAGGTGACAGAATGGTTTAGCTACTACTCGTTTTTAAGCATTTTGGTCAAAGTGATAGATATTGGGATATTCTGACTAGGAATATTTCATTAAGATGCAGTGAGTATATGACAAGACAGACTCCATCACTTTTGTCATTTCATGATTACATAATAACAGAATCTGCAGCGAAACCACAAATTTATTTTCTGTACTACAGAAACTAATTGTGCAGCAAGTGCAGTTTTTTTATTTAACTTAAATATCTTTTAATTGAATCTTTTTATCATCATCAGGAAAATATACCCATTGCAATTAAGATTTGAAATAAAATAAAATTTTAAGCTTTAAATTGATGTATAAGAAGCTGCCTTATAAAATAAACAAACCTAAATGGGCAGATTTATAATTGAATTCATTAGGAATAAACATTTTATTCATGCATATGTGTGTATTGGAATAACCAAGATTGTCCCAAGAACAGAAAGTTCTATAGAGTAAGGGTGGGATGACTTGGAAATGTATCAAAATATTGAATTTGAAACATATTTAGGACGACTGCATCAACGATTAGCCCCTCGCTATCTTTTCTTTTGTGGAAGTTTGATCACAGTTGGTGATCAAAACTGCTATCTGTGTGTCTCTCAGCAGGAAAGTTGTGATACACCCACTCTTAAATGACTAATCTTTTGTCTGCAGTGTTTATAAAATCTATGGGTAATAAATTCTTGCAATTGAAAAAGTTCTATAAATAAATGAGAACTTTTAATTATTGGAACCAATCTGCGTAGTATATAGCTCTAAAGCAAGAAATATCGAAAAATCCTATTGAATGTGTGTTACGCTTCTACCGTGCATCAGAAACACAAATCATACCGTGTTGCAAAACAACAATACATGTCATAGCATATAATAAGTGTATCATTGCACCCCTTATAAATAGAATTAATAAAATATTAAAATCCGCCAGTATCATTAAAGACTGCTATGTCTTTGTAATACATGACAAAATGCTTCCATATGTCAAGAGTGTGTGTGTTTTATGAGCTAGTATGTATTCATTCTGTAACCTATACAGCTACAATACAGGTTACTGTCTCTTTTGTTCCAAATTCTACTGAGGCAAGCTGACACATCGTGTGCATCAGGCAGATGTGGCAGACCAATATGCCTCCTGTCACGACCTTTACAAACAGTTTCACAGACAAACCACCTCAGGTTACTCAATGAGTCACAAAAAAAGCCACCAACAACAACCAGCAACCAACTAAAAATGCATGAAGCCCCTGAGCCTTTAAACACATCTCAAATATCATATTCTACACATTCAGTTGATATTGACCTAATCACCTGATTAATTATTGAATCCACCATGCCTTTGGATAACAAATGATCTAATAATTACAGTAGCCTGTTTACTGCCTGTACCAAATTAGACAGAGAATTCTGTTGCTTTCCATTTGTTTTTGCATATCATTTATTACTGCTTTGCCAATTACCAGACGCTCTTGTACAGCACTTTGTACAAATAAGTACCTATAAAAGCCTATTTAACAGCACTGAGAAGAAACAGCGCTGTAAACTGATATTTGAACTAAAAAAAGGTTTGCCAAACCAGCATTTAAGTTTAATCTTTTTCTGGAAAGTTGACTTTAAGTGTTCATCTCATAGCTGCTTCTATCTCAGTGCTTGAGTTTACGGTCAGGGGCATCAGCGAAGTCTGAATGTCTTCCCAGCAGCTTTCTGAAAGAAAGAGAGACAGACCGGACCTGTCATCCACGGCACAAACAGAAAGAGAAACCAGCGCCAACAAATTAACAGAACTAATAGAGCCATTAGCAGCATGTGACTCATGATATTACTTTTCACAAGGCTTTGAAAATACAGCACTACATGTGCCCCAGTTTTAAGTGCTGTCATTCATCAAGAGACAAACTGGGCCGAGTGCTGAGCAAATTCTGCACGCGGACCAGTCACAATGGTGACAGTTTACCTGACAATCAGCTGCCAGATGAAAATAAACTGTGATTAATGGTTTAATTATCCTGTTTTAACATCTACAGTTACTGAATCGTGTGCAGTTAGTCTAGCAGTGCTGTAAGCAGTATGTAGATGCTACATGTTTTATATATATTTTTTTCAGTCAACTCAACAGATGGAAAAGCACCAAATTCACAATCTGCTTGATGTGAAACGATTTATTTGTGAAATGACCGTGGAAAATAATGATTGCAGTTTAAATAACTGGGATCATTTCCAATAACTGCGATCAGTAATAATTGTAATAATGCAATAATTGTGATACGACTATCTGTATAGTACTAGACTGCATGTTTGTGTATTATATTATATTGTATTATATTACATTTACAGAGATACGACTACTATTAATAATTCTCAGGAGTAGTTCTAATGCCATGGTTTCTGTAGCTTCTTAGCTTAGCCTGTACGACAGCTGAGACATGATAATGTTTTTTTCTTTAGACATAAAGCTGCTCCATTCTGTTTGTGAATCCTGGTGCTGTGGTCTGAGGATGTGCTAAAATGTACACCATAAAACAAACAGCTTTTTATAGGCATGATGTCTGCCCGCAGCAGCAAGCTCATCCATCCAGTGCAGCTCTGCAGTTGCTCTATGACAGTTTCATCCATTCTAGGTAAATAAATGCGGCATTAATGTGGGATAACACGTCACAGAACGCATTTAAAAATTATTTTTCATCATTATGATCAATCTCGGTGCTATGGTTGGCACGAAACAAGTCAATAAACGAACAATGGCTTTTTAAACCAGTGGTGAATAAGCTTTTACTGTCGCTGGGGGCTGTTACGATTGAAATCCCTTTACTATAAAACACACAAGCTGCCACTTTTCTAGAAATAAAGACAAGCACATCACGACATTATTTATTTTTGTGATAAGGATCATATCATCGTATGGCCCTCTCCTGGCAGAATTACACAACTGTATGAGACATCAACGCAAAGATGTACAAAACACAACGGCAGAGTGCATTTCCTTTACTACGAAGACAGGTCTCTTTAACTATTGATGAGGATGTAAGTGGTCCACTTTAGAAACTCTTCCTCTCTCTCCTGGTTCTATGAGAGACACTGCAATAATGTCCTTGCCCTTCCTCTGACCACTCACTATTGTGTCTTAGAGCGAGACACTTAAGACCACATTCCTACAGGGCTGCTCCGTGGCATCCTGGAAACACTGCACTGGAACAACAGTGGCCCTGGTGAAACACGCTGGTCAGTTCCTTCAAGCTAAAGTCCGAGACTGTATTGCAATGCACCAAATCCAGTTAACAAGGATCCCTTACACTCTGTTTGTAAAAAACAGGCAGCCTGTCAGTGTTCTATGAAGAAAATGAAGCTTATTTAAAATAAATATTGATTCATCTATGAATGAATTAACATATTTGTACTCATATTTGTAATCCTTTTTAACCTGGTGGGTTGTCCTTTAACACACAAGGCTACAAAGTTTTTAATTCAAAGAGATAAAATTCCAAACTTTAAGTGTTAGTGGATCAATGCAGTGTCCTTCCCGGGTGTGTGGAAGTTTCTCAGGTGATTAGAATTTAATGAGCTCTAAATCTTTAGTGTGACTACAAAGCACTACAAAAACCTCAAGCTTAAGCTTCTTTCATGAAACTTTAATAAAGCGTAAAGGTAAGTAGGAACAGACGCCTCTATAGAGCTACTGTTCTGAACAGAGGCGGTGACGAAGAGGGGTGTATTTTAAGTGTATCAGCTTGTCTTTCATGCAGAAAAACATTTACAGAAGTATTATGCATTATGTACTATCAGCTATAGAAAGCCATTTTAACAACACAAGTGGCTTCTTTCTTAAAACAAATCAACGGATTATATTACTTAGAGTAACTCTCTTTTTAATGTATACAACCAGGAGTTTCCCAATCTGGTCCACAGAACTACGATCAGAGCTGATCAGAAATTGCTTCAGTAGACCTGGTATTGCTATATTAAACCTGATTGAATTCCAAACCTTTGTCACATCTTTTAATCACCTGATTTACAACCTTGTCTTGGATGTGCCATTAACAAACACATGCAGCAATGAAGCAGATTTTCAGATGTTTATAGGTGGAAAATGACACGTCAACTTTCATTACATGATTAAATACGGTAAAACTAGTTACACCTTAAATGTGTAAAAACAAATCGCAACAATTTTTTACACCATTTACAAGACACTGGTGGCTACATTATCAGATTGGTAACCAAACTGAACAAAAACATCCTGTAAAATGTCAACAGACAAAAGACAAAAAAGTAACAGTTTAATTTGAGTTTTAACCTGCAGCCCTTACTGTCTTACTTAATTTTATTGGTTTGAACTTTAATGTACTAGAAGTGTGCCCTGTATAATTGCATAATCTAATATAAAACTGCATAATAAGAATATAAAATCTGACTGGATAGGGATCATCCACTACTCAGTGTTAAAAGACATAAAAAAAATTGGGGACATCCTTATATAAAACCTTTACTTCATTACTTCATTGGTTTCTGCCGAGGAGCTATCTGGTACTGGTCACAGGGTTAAAGATGGTTTTTGTTTGAGTCATGGATTAAAGACAGTCAGTAATAAATAGTTCAGCACTTACCCTGCATAGTTATGATTGTGGGCTCGGGGAACAGCGGGATGAGAAGGAGGTAGATTAGGTAGACCAAGGAGAGACCATTGTACCTGAATAGACATGCTACAAAGAATAAAAGACACAAGAAACACAAAAAACAGACAATAGTAGGGTTAATACAGGTAAAGGTATCATGTCGTATAATAAACACAGTGATGATTATAATTATACTACTAATATATTGTATACTTAATATATACCTTATATACTTAAGGATTATTTGTCAAAAAAGGAAAATTTGTCTAGTGACCTCCATAGTTATTGACACCCAAGATAAAAAAAAGACCATAGAAAATGTATTTGTGGTTAACTCTGAATATGAGAGGAATCTAATCTTTGAAAAAAGAAAATAGAATAATTGAACAATTGAAAAAGAAAATAGAATATTTTTAACAAATAACCATGAGGCATAATTATTGGCACCCCTAGAAATTCTTATGAACCTAATGTCACTGAAGCATTGAAGCATGTCTCCATAACTGAAATTAGATGTCATATTTATGCAAACCTATTTGGAAGGCATTTATTATCAAATGACCACAAGCACTTTGACACTAGGACTTTGACTTGAAACTGGGTTCTATGGTCAGATGAAAAATATACTTTTCTTGCCAACAAACACTTAAGATGGGTTTGTTGAGAAGAGATGAATGGTTTTACAGAAAAGAACATCATCTCCAGTGTTCAGTATGGTAGAGGATTAGGGATGTTTTGGGAACATCCCTGAACTTTGTCAGGATAAATGGTATCATTGCCTTCATTTCATGTGATTATAAATGAAAATCTAAATGCCTCCGCCATTCTTCCAGAATGAAAATGATGTCCAAACCCAGTAAAGTGAGCTGATGTCCAAAAAAGAGGGCCTATGACCCCTTCCAGTTTCATTAATCATTACATAGTAATTAACCACAGATGTTCATTCCTTTTTTAACCTGTATAGAAATACAATGTATAGGTCTATTCCCAACATTACATACTGTGGTTACATTATGATTCATTCAGTCATAGTCTTTTTGGGACTTCATTACTCAATGGTTAAGCTCACTAATTAAGCTCAGTGGTACTCTAACCTGTGGCTAATTTAACGTTTCAGAGCTCTGCCAGATAATATACTGCACTGTTGAATTTCCAAGAAAAGGAAAATCAGTAGAAAGCAGGCACAGCCAAGGATTAAATTAAGATAAGCCAAACAAATGACCTTTACTACAGTGCAGCCCATAGGAAAGAAACTGTAAACGTGAGAAGAGAAAGAACAGCAGAACACCCCATAAAGCCCTTGCAACAATAACAAGTGATGTTTTGGCGTCGACTGGTGATAAACCTGAATTCATGTCAACCATATATTGTTACTAAATGAACAATATTCATAAAATGAGAAGCACATCTCTAACAAGGGCAACGGTTGACTGAGGGCATAAACATATTGAACAAAAGTTGTATTCATCTCTTATAGTGGCTTGAAGCAGTTAATGAGGGATTTCAGAAAGGTGTGAATTCATGTAGCAGTTTAAAGTTGATTATATCGTTTTATTAGTCAGAGAACGTTAAGCAGAGGGCATTGCAGGAACAACCTGTTTATTAATAACGTAATGTTGTAAATTGTATTGTGACCTGCAGAGCTACCCTAGATGGCACGTCTATACGAGGAACTATAAGAAGTATCAAACACACAGCTGGCCTGAATACTTGAAGATGAATGAGTATGTTATTTAATATACTAATAGGCTTCGTTAACCTCAAATAAAAAACATTGGAAATTGAAAGGGTATACTGCATGTGTTCAGCTTTTAACTAACTTTACCCAGGTATGAGACAGTCTCTCCACATAACAGGTGACTAAGGTTTGTATATTGTCAGTATTTCTTTCCCTTAAAATATGTGGAAAATGGACAAGAGAACAAGTCTCATCTGGCCACTCCAGAGCTCCCGCACTACCGGCTCTGAAGCAATACCATCCAGATGGCGACAGCTGGACAATAGAGCCAGTCCCACCATTTCTCCTCCGCAATCACTAGACCGGGACATTTTTAATGGTAAACTGAAATAAAAAAAGTGCAGACCACGCTGTTTTGAGTTTTTCCATTATAAATCCATCCTATTCTTTCAGATTATGTGAAAGGTGATGAGTCAATTTCTGACTCAGTACCACAAATATATCAAAACAATGATTCAGCTAAGAATCAAATGCACACAAATATCCAATTACCACAGATGCAGTCAAACAGACAAGACAAGTTTGGGGTTTAGAATTCCTTTTTCTTAATTTAACGCTAGACTAAAATTAGTCTAGTCCCAGGTTTCTCAACCACTGGGACCACCAGTGGGCCACGAAAGCTTTTGACTGGGCCGCAAATCTAAAATCGAGACAGGCCATTGGTCCACAATTGGTTATTTAATATCATCTAATGTGGCCAAGTGGGCCTTG
>JBBPCY010071752.1:0-11620 GCA_037974405.1 Brachyalestes nurse | reverse complement strand
AAAAAGTTTTTTTTTGGGGTGGGGGAAAAAAAAAAAAAAAAAAAAAAAAAAAAAAAAAAAAAAAAACCACACAACACTAAAGAAACAACTGCTGGAGTTCATTACCTGCTCTGCAAGTAACTTCACAACCCTCTTCATCAGATCCGTCCTTACAATCAACTTCTCCATCACACACATGACTGTACAGGATACAGTCACTGCTGTCTTTGCAGGGCTTCAAGCCCAATCGACATTTTAACGGACCTACATAGGGGGTGGTGACGGAGGCTACAGTGGGACAATTCCACTCATCAGAGCCATCGGTGCAGTGAAAACGGCCATCACAGACCTGATTCACATCAACACACTTACGTCTGTCGTTACACCGGAAATCACCTGGTGTTAAAAAGGGTAAAACCGTTACTAGGCTGACCATATCTTAATTTTCAGTTACAGGCTGTAATTATGGTCGCAAATACAATTCACTACCATCATAGGGGCAGTTCTTAATACAAGGTTTCTCATCAGACCCATCAGCACAATCCTTTCTTCCATCACAGAGTTGTTTCTGGGAGATGCACTGTGAGCCTCCTAGGCAGGGTACAGAAGGGCTTTTGCAGCGGGAATAAGCATCAGGTTTGCCTGCAAATAATTAGGGGAAGAAAAAAAAAAATGCACGCACATGCAGAGTTAGTCAGAAGAAATCAGTCAAAATCAGTGGAAACTGAAATGAGCTCCACATTAGAGCAGACAAAAACACTAGCCATTAAACATTCATTCACAGAGAGCCCAGCAAACTGAGGGAAGGAGGTGAAGGGGAAAAACGCTTCCAAACAAATGACACAGGCCTACCACAGTCAGCTTCATCAGACCCATCCCAGCAGTCCTTCATTCCATTGCAGATGAAGACCTCTGGAATACAGCGGCTATTCTGGTCACAGCGTAGGGCACAGCTCCTTGTAGCTTTCCAGCAGTTTGCTTCATCAGAACCATCTCGACACTGAGGAGTCCCATCACACACCTGCTTCCTTTCTATACACATTTTGCCACGAATACACTGAAACTGGCCTGAAAGAAAATGTCAGTCATAATCAGATGCAGAATCTCATACGACAAACATTTGAACACCAGCTATAACCCATTTCAAGCAATTGTAACAGGACCCACCTGCCCTCACCCCATTTCTAATTACATGGATTTTTATTTGAATGAAAATACAAGATCATAGAATGGCTTGACTGTATTTTTTAACTTATGTTTGAGCCATCTGACCTGGATTACACTGAAGGTCACACCCATCCTCATCAGACATATCCTTACAGTCGTTTTCGCCATCACATACATGACTGAGCAGGACACAATCGCTGCCATCCTTACAAAGTTTTGAGCCAAAACGGCATCTCAAGGGAGCCACATTTGTGCTCTTTACTGCAGCACTTGGGCACTCCACCTCATCAGAGCCATCTGTACAGTCAGGGCGACCATCACAGACAAGATACCCCTCAATGCATTTCCTTTTGTCCTTACACAGAAAGTCACCTAGCAAAAAGACAAGTAAGCAAAACAGTACCAGTTACAACAAACTTTAGTGAGAAGCAGACCAGCTATATATTAAGCAAATTAAAGCAGATTACCTATCTTTGAACATGAATTGATGCAGAGGTTCTCATCAGACCCGTCAGGACAGTCAGCTTTTCCATTACAGATCTGATTCGGAGACATGCACAACGATGTGGCTTTACATAACACAGAAGGACTTCCACAGACCGGTGTCCAAGATGGCAAAAGTGTTGATACAGCCTTGAAAGACGCTTTTTGTGTCACATTCCCTTTATCTCTTGCTGTAAAGATCCATGAACAGTGCGATTAAGACAGCAAACTGGCAGTATGTTACATTTAGTATTAATTCTATGGGCATCACTATTGATACAAGTCATCAGGTAGGGATTTTCAGTTAATCAAGTAACAGTTATGAGACTAACAGCCATACTGTGTTACCAAGGTGCAGCAAGTTTCATTACAAAGAGCACTATTCGTTGTATTTGGTGCATTTTGGTGCAGTCTCTGAAACAGTACATTTCCCAGAAAAATCCCAAAACCTATTGTTCCTTCCTAAAAATTTGTAAATGTGAGAAACACAGTTCAACTTCTATCCAATACAACACTTACAACAGTCTGCTTCATCAGTGCCATCTAGACAATCTATCTCGCCGTCACAGAGGAAGTTTTTTGGAATACAGCGCGTTTGGTCACAATGGTGGCTGCAGCAGTCGGTTTCATCAGAGCGATCCTGACACTGAGGAGTCCCATCACACACTTTTTCTTTGACTATACACAACCTCCCATTTGCACACTGAAATTCACCTGAGGGTTCCAAAGAAAAGCATGTTGAGACTACAGTTTTGTTTATATTAGCATGACTTTCAATATAACTTTCAAGATTCCATGATTTGCCCCACTAAATCAAATTAACACAGGCCACATACTTAAATAAAGTATAGTTCTGAAAACACAGATGTAGTGTGGCAATTCCTCATAAGATAAAATAATGTCCACCCCTAGTTGATAGAGGAAAGTTATTGTCACCTTGCAAAAATAATCGTGCAAGTCATTTCTTTTGGCAAAACTGACTTTTTTGCCTAAATCATCTCCTCATGATGCTGGCCACCTATGGCAAAATTGCCTACACCGTCAATTGATCAGGTAATATGATTCTACCACTTTAGGACAAGGGCTTGCCCACTGAAATGAATAGGAGCTTTTGTGTGTGTGTTTACTGAAAAAAATGGAGTTAGGTGATTATTTTAGCAAGGTATCGTTATCCAAAAGAAGCTCAAGGTCAAATAACCAACAGTCAAAAGCTTAATGATCCAAACGGAAGCTATGCATAATCTTTACCTTTTTTGCATTTGCGTTCACAGTTCCTTTCATCTGACGCATCCTTGCAGTCATTCTCTCCATCACACACATAACGGATGAGGATACATTTGCTTCCATCCAGGCAAGGTTTAAAGCCTAGAGGACAGGTTAGTGCTGAAGTTCCTGAGGCTGTTCCAACAGTGTTTGCTGTAAAGTGAAAGCATTCAGTGTTAGGTTAGCAAATGTCTTTCTCTAAGGAAAATTATTCTACATAACATATATAAAGGAAAAAAGTTCATACAGCAATTCTTTTCATCAGCTCCATCTCTACAGTCCTTGTTGCCGTCACATAACTGTTGGTTAGTCAGGCATACTGTCCCATAATCACATTTCATAGGACAAGCAGGACATGGGAACTCATCTGAACCATCAGGGCAGTCTGAGTGGCCATCACAAACTAAGGCCTGCTCAATACAGTTCCTCCTGTTCTTACACAGGAAGTTGCCTACACAAAGAGCACAATTACAAACCAGATCTCGAGTGAAGAGACTGCGAACACGTACAAATGCATCAAAAATGTTAATACCTGGATCTGGGCATGCCTGTAAACAGAAGAGCTCATCAAAACCATCAGGACAGTCCAACTTCCCATCACACATTTGGGACTGACTGACACACAGTGATGTGCCTTCACATTTTACAGAGGGCCTTTGGCAGTTTGTTTCAGTAGAGGGTTTATCTGAAGCTACAGTGGCAGCAGCTGGAAAAAGTTAGAAACACAGGATTAACTAGAACAGGACTCCAGACAAAATAATAACATAAGGAGCCACTGGCTCCTAAAAACATATTTAGGAGCCATAATCTGTCAAATTTAAAAAAATACCGTCAATGCACAGTCTCAAGTCTTACCCCATGTAAAGAGCGTTAAAACGAAACAAGAAATTACAACAGGGACTAAACTGTTGCCAAAGTAAAACATAGTGTCTCTCGTGTAGTTTGTTTATTTTTCCTATATTTTAAAAAGCGCTCTGCAACAGGTTGCCAGGTTGAGCGAATCCTGTCAAACTAAACTCAATCTGTCAACAGTGCTCTCGATAGACACTCTTAAACTAGAGTGGCAACACACAGAAAAGCTGTGTAAGACAGTTCTGTTCCAAGGATTTTAGATCCGGTCCTAAGGTTAATACTAACCACATTGTGTGCGTGTGTGTGAGAGGGAGAGGAATGAGTGAAATGTTCTCAGAATTGACTTCTTACCCCCATGTGTATACAATAAAATGTTTGCATTTTTGTCAGAGTCTTATTGTGTTTACCAGAAAACCACATCTACCTGTATTAATTTACATGGTGCTTTCGCCATTCGCAGTATGGCAGTCGCACTGACGAATCATGTGAACCGGGAACACAGAATGCGGCATCTACCCTGTCTATGCATTTGGGGGCCAAAGGAGCTGGATCTTATGTGATCTGATCTGACTCATTAAAAAGAGTCAAATTTCCCATAACTAAACACATGATCGTGTAGTAGGAGCGGCAGGCTGGAGTTGAGCGCATCTTTACATTATAAGATCTCACTTTTCTTGTACTTTGTTATTTTAATTTCTCTTGGTTGTGAGGGACGATCGCCATTGGCGACTGAAATGAAAAAAACTAGTCGCAAAATAAATAATCTAGTTGCATTGGCGACCATTTTAGTCGCCATCTGGAGCCCTGCTTCAGCAGAAGCTGGTTCTCAAAGTTGCGTGAGCTAACAGCTCGTCTGGCGTTGCAGTGTTACAGCGTTCAGACGTGACGTAACTCTACTGGTGATTTCTGATAGGCTGTCATCTGCTACCAATCACGTTTAGAAAAGTGAGACAATAACGCCCACTTTCACAACTGAAGGTAACGAGTAACGAGAACCTTGTGAAAAGTGCGGTTTTGTCTTTCAAAAGTTATAAGTCTCCAAAAAAAAGTCTAATCAAGTAAAGTACAGATACTCAAAAAAGTAAATGTACTTTGTTACTGTCCACCTCTGAGTGTGATTCATCACTCCAGAGAATGCTTTTCCACTGTACCAGAGTCCAGTTACAGTGTGCTTTACTCTACTCCAGCCGACACTTGCCACTGCTTGGCACAAGGCTCGTGTGCAGTTTCATGAAACTCCCAATGAACAGTTTTTATGCTGACATTGCTTCCGGAGGTGGTTTGGAACTCTGTTGCAACAGAGGATAGGTGATTTCAGCTATGTGCTTCAGCACTTACAAACCCTCTCAGTGAGTTTGTGTGGTCTACCGCTTTGTGCTTGAGTTGTTGTTGTTCTTAGACGCTGACCAAGGCAGAAATTCACAAACAGGCTTGTGGCATTATCTGAGCTCTTTGGTATGACTCATTCCACTGGCAATGTGTATGAAGATTGCATGTTTCATACACTATATGTGGCTAAAACACCTGAAATCTATCTATCTATCTATCTATCTATCTATCTATCTATCTATCTATCTGTAGCAGATAACTTTCAGTCACCAAGCACAACACCACAGCAATGTTTGTAAGTAGAAGAATGTATTTATTTAATGCTGATTTGTATGTGATGGAAAGTTTTGTTATTGACTTTTAAACAAAATGAAAACACTCAGAAGTCCAGTCTCGAACCTGTCAGTGCAGAAAGTAAATCGATGTAAACGTTATTTATTATTAACTGTATAATTGCATATTTACATGATTACATTTAAATAACTCCTGACATCTTAGGATGCAACACAGTGTACTTTCTTATTGTGTCACTTGATTGTCAATAATTTTCTGGAGCAGAAGCATTGGCAAGTCATTTCTGTGAGTTGTCAGACATGAATTCCATGCTTTGACATTTTACAGAAAGATCAAACACGAAATGAATGGGATGGAAATGTTGTTCCTTTTGCAAAATGTCAAATAGCTTTCAAATGCCCATGGGTCTTTGTTTTCCATGAACACTGTGTTCATCTCACCCTCTTCACTCATCCGAACTCAAAGAAAACAAATAGACAACAACTACAGTTCTGGCAAATGTATGATATTTTCAAAAATATCTTTAATTAATAACACTATAAGAATTTTAATAAATATAAAGGAACAAATTGGAGAGTTCAAACACAGAATGAATGCGATGGAAATGTTGTTCCTTTTGCAAAATGTCAAATAGCACTGAAATGCCCATGGGTCTTTGTTTTGCATGAACACTGTTCATCTCACCTTCTTCAGATGGAACACTCTTGGCAACTATATGATCTTCTCAAAAATGTGTTTAATAAATAGCATTATAAGAATTAAAATAAGCATAAAGAAACAATCTAGTAAAAGCAAAGTAGTCGTTTCTTTCTTCCTTTCAATAATCATGTAAGTGTTAGCATGTTTAGGATTACTTTATTAAAATACAGGTAATCACAGGTGGTGCCAGACTCCAAACTACACAGTTACTTAACAATTAATAACTAAATTGCTGTTTAAGGCCAATATAATAAGAAACACCATCATATTTCTCATACTTTTGGGTTTCAGAATAAATGAACATGCATTGGGGCAGATACCATATTTCATCCTCTGGCCTCCTCTACCCTATTTGACAGCACCATAATTCAGGCCTTCGTGCTGCTTCCTCTTCCAGAAGTCTCAGAATCCACTGGGAATCTCACAGAACTGATACATGCCATGACTAGCTGGTTCTCCTCTCATCTCCACCCAAGCCTACGTTAAATCCTTTCCTGTGAGGTGTGACTCTATTTACTATCTTTAGCTGCCTTTCCTGGATTTGCAGAAAGCTATCTGAGATCAGACATGACCTACATAATGAGTTTACAGAGGCAAAGGTAAAGTGTTTGTCTCTAAATGTCTCTCACTTCCTTTTTGGAAGTCGTTGACCTGTTTCTTTCACTGCATTTGTTTAAAAAAGGAGATACAGCAGGGTTGCATAGGAGATGAAGTTTCAGTGGCCCTCAGCCAAACAAAGACTGGTTGTATCAGACAGGTATTTCACCAGCCTGTGGTTCACAACTTATTTGGACATCAGTGCAGACTTGGAAGTGACCCTCCTTAAACAACAAGTGTCTCGTTTGTATTGGGCGGCAAACTTTTGTAGCAAACCACTTAGTCCCAGACCCTCACTTGGCTCTGGTAAAGCCTGCACTTCAGTCTGACACGTGGCTTTTTACTGGCTTCTATGCCTGAAAATGACGTCAGACCTGCGGTGAGAAAATGATCCGGTTGCCAGCTGATATACTCGATGTGTTCTCAACCGTCGAGGTGCACTCTTCAACAGAAAGGTGTCCAAAAGGGTGGTCATAGAAGAACCATTTGGAAGAAACAGATTTACAAATAACCTTTCTCATATTTAAACAACCTCCACTTTTTGTTAAAGGTTCTATGTCAGTTAAAAGGTTTTGCTTATAAACTGTATGTCTAATCCAAGAATCTCTGAGCAACTTTCTTTTTTAAGAGGTTATCTTTCTCTGGAATGATTGCATAAGCACTTCTGAGACCATATTCTTGCTCAATTTCAGAGACATGCCAACTTACCATGTCTTTCAACAGTCTGAGATTATTTTTCTATGGACTTTAAAGTCTCGTTTTCTATCTTTTTTCACTCTGTATAGTCCTGACTTGTGTTGTAGCTTATGTAGCACGTTGGATCTGGAGGAACGCAGTTTTGTTTCACCGTGTAGATGGCTGAAATGACAATAACTTTACTTGACTTGATTTGATACGAAATTTCTAGTCTGTTTAATTCCAAGCTAGTATGTGTAAAGGGATCTAATCTAAGTTTACTTTTGACTTTGACTTTTTAGTTTAGTCATTTTTAGTTCATTTCCTTTATTAAAAATTTACTATAGGCATATGTAGACACATGTAAAACTTTCACTCATACTTATTTTTTATGTCTGAAACTAAGCATAGGTGGAAGTGTCCCCTTCAAAAAATAAATACGTTTGGAAAAAATGCGCCTCAGTTTAAATCCATATTTTGCATCACGTCCCTCAGCACACAATATGCAAAATGCAATTCTTCTTAGGGATGGGAATCACCAATTTACCTAGGTGCTGATTCGATATCTATGGCAATTCTGTAAGTATTGCGATTCTATAATTATCTGATACCGTAATTAGAGATTCGATACTATGATTTATCAGATTTTTGTTTTTTACAATTTAAACAATGCCAAATGTCAAATACAAAAGCATAAATCTGTACTTAAAATAAGATGTTAACAAAAAGCTCCTGCTACATGAGATGCTGTGCTGCCTGCTGATGTGTGAATAGTTCGGAGTTCGCCACCTGTAGGATTATATAGGAACTGCAGGGTTTCTCCACCTCAAATTCAAAACATTTAGAAATGATAAGTGAATAAAAAATCAATTTCAGTGCTGTGATATATGAATTGGTGCACAACATTGTGTTACATTACTGTATAGATTTTCTCCATCTGTAGTTCCAGTCTGCATCTTTTATGTTCCTTCATCATCACAGACCGAACAGCTCCACTTTTCTAATGTTTAAGACCGTCAAGGATGTTTAAATGGGATGTAAATTAGACAGGCTGCCTTGGATAATGTAAGACACTGCCAGCTTTTTACCCACCTCAGACTGTAGGTTTGCTCCAGTCTGTTTTTTTTACCTAGAGAAGCATTTTTACATTTAAAGGTGTTCTTCTGTGTCTCAGTGACACCCCTGTCTAATTAGGGTTGCCAAATGTGCGGGTTTGGAGCGGAGAGCTCTGTTGCGGACCAGGTGTTTGAATATAGGAAATCAGTCAAACACTTCAGTGTCCACTGGCAAACCAAACCTGGCTGTCAAACAGTGTCTTACAGTTACAGACAGTGAATATACAAGCAGCTCATAGTATTTAACATCTGGAATTGTGCTTAATTAATACAGAGTTACTGAAGTGCATGTCATTTTACCTACATTTCAAATACTGAGTCTGATACTGTTTTATATAAAAATGAACGTTAAAGAAGTTAATAAAGAAGTAATTTACACCACAGGTATGATGTTTAATGTTAATGTTATCCTACATTATTCTTGTTAGGGGTTCTATTGAGAGAGAGAGAGATTGAAAGAAATAATTTTTTATAGCAATAGTAAATATAATTAAAAATTGAATTCTTGGTACAAAATGTGTGTATTGAACTCCTGCAATAATGACAGCACATGTCCAACATGTCCTTACTTAAATTAACTATAGTAATTTATATTATATACTAATTTACATAAGTAATGACATAAAATCTAATACATTTTATAGTATAAAACACTAATAACACCAGGTGGTATTAGCAGTTAAAAGAAAACAAAGCACATATGGTTCAAACAGCAAGGAATTACACTTAATTTATAATTATTTACTTGTACATCAACTTGATGAGTATCAATGTGTTTTTTAAAGCTAGCCCCTACTGGGTTTAAGCCTTATCCCAGATGTAAGGTGTAATATTTCAGATTCAACCATTTAATTCAGAAATGTCTCAATTTTATTCGAGCAACTTCAAGTAATGTAACATAAAGTAGAGTGTATTAGGACACACTTCACTCTGCAATATACATGCATTAATAAGGCAAAGTGTTAAAAAGTGAGTTTTTAAAGAATACTTGCTCAGGCATTCTAACCCGTCCGAGCTGATTAAACGTGGATCCCGCAGCTGGCAGACGCACTATTTATCACGCTCGTAAGGTAAATATTTAGAAGCGCGCCTGAGAACTGTAGCCTCATTCAGAGCAGCCTCTCCGACAGCAGCTAATTCATACTGACCAGACAAAAACAAATTAGCTTTTACCTAGGCTAAAAGCTCGGGGGTGAGCTCAAAGGGGGCAAACACAAGCCCTGCTGTCCTGACACTAGGGCACTAGTTGTGTTCTCTGCAAACACAACTGCTCCACCAAACTACACAAACACACCCTCCGAACGCACCCCGCCTCATGCTACTAGGACACTTTTGCTGTCTGCTACATGCTGCCGTCTCGCTGGAATTTGTTGTACCGAACTCTTCACACGCCTCGTCCAGACAACTGCCCATTGACAAACTGGGCGCATCCACTTTCCACGATCACACTCCGCTGTTAGGAGACGATGACTGACCCGTAGTTTAAAGAAGTTTGTGTTTTTGGACACAATAAACTTTTGTAGTGTCTGAATTGGAGGCCTTGCCCTGACTGTGAAAACACTGAAAGGCAAAGTTCAGCAAAAAGTCAAATTTTGAGTTTTTCTACTCAGCCCAAATAAAATCGATCAACCACAAAGTCTTTGGTTTAGCACTGAAACTGAAAGACTAATATCCAAATGGTGAAAGCTTATAATCATTTAAAAGCATTATACAAACTGCATGAAGAGGTTACCACATACTTTACCGACTTGTGAACCGGTTAAGTATTCTCAACTAGATTTGATTGTGTGGTTTCTGAAACTGGAGGGGGCGCTCTAGAGACAAGCACGATCCTATCTCTGGCGAGACAGAGAGTATGAGTTAGATATAGATGGAGGAGGAGGACAAAGTGCACCATAGGCGGAGGACGGGAGCTGCACTAGCGTAGTTATGGATCCTGATCTCTGTCTGGCAACAGGGTAGGCTTTAGAGCGCCCCTCTCCTTTTGCCATTATCTCTGGCTAACGTGCATTTTTTACACCAGCGTCCCGGGTTTGAGCCCCTGGTCCTCTCCCCTTGCAATGCGCATGCGCACCCCCTGATCCTCGTACTAGCTGTCGCCTCACTTCTCAGTGCTATCTAACACTTTTGTACTGGCTTTAGAGATGTCTTTGCTCTTCTTCATCCACTCTGAATACACTTTTTGAAGTATATTTATGCTCCTGTTGATACTCTGTCAAAATGCTAATGCAAACTTACATTATATATGTACGTGTCATTACATTTCTTCATTATGTTTATTATGTGGCAGCTGTAATTTTGCCCCAACCTTCAAGCTTTACTCCATGTTGAAGGGCCATGTTCAAAAATGAAGAAAAGGAAATCGCCGTTCGTGCAAGTCTACACAATGTCATTTATGTATTGATGTTCTGCATACACGTGACCGTGATCACGTGGCCGCGCCATACTGGACGGCGGAAGTGAAGGTAGCGAGATGGATAGACAGAAACGGACTACTGACAAATTATATACTTTTTCATTTGTTTACAGTTGTTTAAATATGTCAGTGCCGTTAACAGTGGAAGTTGGCTACTTGAATTTAGTCCACAAACATCGATACTTTGAAAAGCTTTCTATAGCAGACTTAAAAACCGAGCCGCATCTTCTCCCCCCGGAGATCTTCACAGATTTAACCAAAGTGCCTTGTCTGTCCGACTTTACTCCACACAATTTGTCTGTCTATCTACCGGTGATATCACATTTGAATGTAGTTGTTTTAATATTAATTAATATTTCAATCTTTTTAACAGCACTTTGTTAATTTCAGGTATTAAACCTTTAAGCTCCAGTTTAAAGGCCAGTATTTTGATTTGATTTCACCAATTTTTCAAAAGCATGTGGCTTAAAAAGGGTTAAATATAGAGACTTAATGTAAATTAGAAAAATGTTGGGCATTTTGAAGTGTCTGGGTGCTTGCGCCGCACGGAGCTTTGCTGCTCGGAAGGTCCGTGGTGGACTAAAGTAATGGGACACTCAGGCGAGGTGAACGGTTTTTGGCTAATAACTCCGGGGGGTAAATGAGGGGTCGTTGGAAACGTTTCACCGAGCCCTATCTAGCTGTGAAGTTTGACGGGGATTGGTGCTTGCCAGGCGGAGCTCTGCCGCTCGTAATGTCCTTTGACTGCCTC
>JBBPCY010071751.1:0-11621 GCA_037974405.1 Brachyalestes nurse | reverse complement strand
GTAAACAATCTGGAGAGAATGATTACTGCCCCCACAGGTGAATACACGAAACTACACATTGGGAAACTGCAGGCTGGGGATACACAGCATCAGACCAATGCCAGTGTAACACCAATCAAGCGCAGATACAAAACTCAACAAAACCGCCTATGGAGTTCAGAGCGCGTTCATTTATCCAAGATTCAAACGTCCGTGTGATCGAGGCCTAAGTGGAGATGGGCTAGGCTAAATGAAATGGGCAATAATGTCAAAGATGAAAATGGCAGATGTGTGCTTTTGTGTGGTATCTCAAGGGGCTTAGGGGATAATGGACAACGCAGTGTAAAAATGTGATGCATAGCCGAGGTGGAATAGGCCTGCGACATGGTGCATTTGGTTAAAAAAAAAAAAAAAGAATTTTCGTCACTTTTTTTTTTTTTTTTGCTTTAATCCTTGGGTTAACATTAGTGAGTCTGTAAATCTATTCTGTTGTGTAGTGTTATGTCAAAATCTGCACAAACGTTAGAAAAACTGATTAACACTCGCAACTCAGTTTCATGATGGTTTTAAAAAAGGTAGTAAAAAAAAAAAGGTATTAAATTTAACTTAAGGATTGCTGTATATACCCTGTATTATTATTAATGTTTGTCGTTTCATTTTTTCTATACTTGTTTGATGGTTACTGAAAGGAGACAACAGTCAAAAGGATGAAAACAGAATAAAACTATCATAAGATCTTGATGTTAATGATACATTTGTCTGGGACTGATAATGTTTACTAGACAAGTCGATTATGCATTTACTTGTCCATCCAGACATGTGGAAATAAACAATACTGCATGCTGGTGAACATATTTTTTACAAGACAAAAATGTGTTCTCGCTTGAGTGAATGCTTCCTTAGAGTTATATATTGCACCATGAACGTGTTGATTATGGGCAAATAACAGCTCTATGAGAGCTAAGATCTTTTGTCTTCCACTAAAAGCAGGTATTCAGTGTTTTTAAACATTCTCAACAAGGCCTAGTGCCTAATAAAATAACAAAACCAAGGAGCAACACTGACACTTAGAAACAGAGTGGGGAGTGAATAAATAATTCTTGTTAAAGGTGTGAGTTTATTTGCCTGGACTATGATGTGAAGTACAAAGTGTGGTGCGCACCGTACAACATGAGCCACAGCTTAGCTGAAGTTTTGTAATTTCATTGTTTTGAGGTACATGGCTTTACATTTTACAGATAAAGGTAAAATGCCCTCTGTAACAATCTCTAATATGTTGTGATTTTTTTTTTTTGACCATGTTACCCATCACCTGTCTGTCATTTTTTTTTCTTCCATACGGGTCAACCAGTCACATATTACAGAAATGACATTAGTGCTTTAATACCATTAGGACTTTAGTTGTTACTGCACTGTGTTTAGATATGATTGACTCAAATTAACCCCACCTCTGCAATTTCAGGCTTGGACACCATGTTAACACTCTCACAGCTAAATAAGGTAAGGCCTAAATATGAGCTAGATATTTTCCAAGGCACTATGTAACACTGACGTACATATCGTATTTATATAACCTGGATATAGTGTAGGGGTGGGAATGTTAATTAATGCAATGCAATTAATGCAATTAATGTTAATTAATGCAATGTTGAGGAACGAAAGAAAACGGAACTCGGAAGTGCAGCGCCCGGGCAGTCTCTGCGGTGCACATAACAAAGACACGAGATGAAGGAACAAGATATATGACCAGCACCCTTAACATTAAAAGCAGGCGCTTAGAAGTACTTTGGCTTTTATGAAGTTGAAGGGAACAAGACCTGGACAAGAGTCACACTATATGTAAGTTGTGTAAAACTAAATTGAAATATTTAGGACCATTGAGCAAGCGATGTCAAAGTTCTATAAATAAAATTTGTTTTTTTGTCAGAGATATACTAGCAGCTCAAGTGATGCTTGCTTTGTAATTAGGCTTGCTTTTCCGAGTTCAGTGGAAACTTTGACATCGCTTGCTCGATGGTCCTCTGGTTAGCGGCAGCAGCCACTGGCTGTTTGTCTCGTGCCTCCGGGTGAAAACGTTCAATGTGGTTTCTCATGTTTGTCGTGTTTCCAAAATATTTTAGTTTAGTTTTGCACAACTTGCATATAGTGTGACTCTTGTCCAGGTCTTGTTTCCTTCAACGTCATACAAGCCAAAGTACTTCAGAGATATTCTATACACAGACCTTTGCTGAAGTGGCAGGTCTTGGACTATTTAGTTTTAAATTAGATCAGTTAGGGGTGTGCGATATGAGATCGTGAAGACGATCTATGTGCCGACGATCTATGTGCCGACGATCTGCCAAAGCAGAGATATCGTCTAAAACAGAACGTTACAATTAAAACCTGACAGGGCGCGTGTGTATTAACAGGCGTAGCTTTTACAGTCTTTAAGGTAGCAGTTAAGCCTTCCCACGTACATGCGTTCCAGGCGGTAAACATTGCGAATCTACAGGACCGACAGATGAGAGAGCTAGAGGCAAACGGGTGAAAAGACGGTAGAAGGAAAAATCAGCGATAAATCAGCAAACAAAGGGCGATATACAGACGACTCAGCGAGAGAAAAGGAGAGATACCGACAAAGTGAGAGATACAGACACTGTGTGATAGAAAGGGAGAGATAAAGACACTGCTTGAGAGTAAGGGCAAGATACAGACACTGAGTGAGAGAAAGGGAGTGATACAGGGAGGTGAATATAAGAGGGGGGAAAAGTGAGCCTTTAAAACTGTTTGGCTGTGATGTGTTGAGGTTTATTTTCTGTAAAATTGGTTAAGCCTGTTGAGTCAAAATATGACACAGAAAAGTGGAAATTAAAGGTTTGAATATTGTCAAAATGTTTTTGAATTGTACTGAATTAACTTGATTAGACAGATATTGATTAGATGCAAAGCTGATACACACACACACACACACACACACACACACACACACACAAATATGTGTATTTAAGTAGCAAGCGAAGATCTCAGTTTCAGCAGCAGCCCACCGTTGAAGTAAGCTACATGCTCTTAACTTATGTGGAGCGGGTGTGGTGGTCATAAACACACACACACACACACACACACACAAATAAAACAAAGATGAGCTGCTGCTAAAACTCTGAGATCTCGGCTTGCTACATTCCATCTATCTATTGCGGTTCTATGCTCCTCCTAATCATTTTCCTCAGCCAAATCACACTATTTGACCAATAGTTTGGTTGTACTGATTAGTAATTTGCAAATTAGTAAAAAAAAAAAAAGAATAAATACCGTGACACAATCGAAATCGTGATTTAACTGTTAAAAAATTGATGATATATTTTTGCCATATCGCCCACCCCTAAGATCAGTTGTTTATGTTCAAAATAAGCTGAGGTCCACAAGCATTATTTATGTGTCAAAGCTGTGATTTTAGTCATTTTTTTTCTGTTTGATGAATTGCACAGCTGATTGTTTTGATGGTAAAAGAAATTGGAAGTAAACTCATTTTGGTTCATTACAAATGCTTTGCTTTGAAAGTACCAAGGTGAGGGGGGGAGAAAGATGCATCAAGATGCATCAATAATCGTTTTATAATTGCATCACAGCCCTCTGAATAGTAATCGAATCGAATTGTGCCTAAAGATTCCCACCCCTAGAGTAGTGCATACAGATCATACAGTACTCCCCTGCTTAAGCTGGCAGTTAATATTGTTTAAAGGCTGAGGCTAGGAGACCAAAGTGTACAGTGCCTGTTATTCTGTCACTGAAGTACGCTACTTGTTTATCTGGTTAACGCGTTTTTTAAAAAAATTACTTTGACCCCAAATAATAGTGAAAATTTGCAGAAAATTGTGTGATGATTATTCACTGTTCTTTAATAACTAACTGTATGTTCACATTATGGTGATATGTCACTTTTTTGCACGACACTACTGGGAATAAGAACAAATTCTGGTAGTTACAATGAAAAGAATATAGGTGAGGGCAGGCCACCCTGTGGTTATGTATATTTGTCTGTTATATATTTGACACAATTCACTTGGATAAAATTTCATCTTAATTAGTTTTCCTGTCACTGTTGCCCTTTCACCTGCTAATATGAATTTAGGGCCGCAACCAAATTTCAAAAAGTTGTATAAGTTAAGACCTAAATGATTGTATTTTGTACTGAGATTTGTTTCTGTGCCTTAGGAGAATTTCTTTCCAGATCCAAGTTTACAAGATGAGTGTGTGGACAGAACTGTGTTACTTGGAGAAGAAACTGGGTTCATGGATATGACTCACAGTCACACCATTACAATTGACAAGGAGATTGGAAATTCCTCAGAATTAGGCTTCGGTGTCTTGGAAAACATCACTGGACTTCACAGTTTGAAGAGTCCAAATCAGATGCCCTCGAAAACCACTGGCCATGTGGAAGAAGATGCAATGCATTCAGAATTCAAAGATTTTCTTGCTAGTATCTCAAAGCCAGGTGCACAAAAAATTACAGCTTCATCACAGATAAAAAATGTTAATCTGTTTGGTTTGGAAGATGCACCCACTGCAGAAATGGACAAGGAGAATGTCCTACCACCCCATTTTACCAAGCAAGCCGCACATTGTCTAGTCAATCCACAATCAAGAGGGCTTCAGCGTAGAAGTTCTCTGGCTTCATTTCAGGAACAGGAACAAATGGAAATGACTAAGAGTCATACTGTTGTAATTGATAAGAGAGTGGTTGCCCAATATGATCCATATTCAGTTTGTGGAAATCACAAAAGTGCAAATGATTTTTCAAATGATTTGGACGATATGGAAATAACTCGGAGTCAGACTGCTACAATTAACTTTAAAGTTGTTGAAAATGAAATGTTTGCTATACCATTGGATGGAGATCACAAGTCTAATTTTGTCTCTGATGATACCAGTGGAATGGTAATGACCCAGGTTTTTGATGAATTTCTTCAAGAACAAGAGGACAAAGTCAGAAAAGAAAAAGCGGTTGCAGATTTTTCCCAAGCTCCTACAATTTCTTCCTTCAGTCATTCTGAAGGTGGGCACTACTTTCAGAATAATCTTTTATTTGCCACTGGTAATGATTGTGATGAAATGGAAATAACACAGTGTCAAACTGTTGTCCTTGAGACCAAATGTGGGAAAGAACCTTTTGTTCAATCAAGAAAATCTTTTGTACTACCATCATCCAGTGTGTATGAGGATGACCGCATAGAGATTGCTCAAAAAGTCACAGGACGTTTAACACTAGGTACCACTGTAACAGCTGAATTCGAAGAAAGAAACAAGAATGTGACACTTGGAGAAGAAAAGACATTTTCAAATGATCAGAGTGACATGATGGAATTGACATGTCAAGCCAATACCTCAGTTGTGGTTATGTCCCCAAGTCCTGATGACCTGGAATTGACAGAATGCAATAATTTGACTATAGACTCTAAAAGGATTTTGGCAACACAGCAGATAATGTCAAGCAAACATACATCCCTCGTGTTCGAATCTTCAGTCTCTTCAGAAGCCCCAAAAGCTGATTGTGTTCAGAGTGACCTTTCGTTTCCTCATGTGAATGATGATCTGGGAATGGCACAATGTCAAACTGTTGTCCTTGATTCCAAACACTGTGTGGAGCACAAACCATTTGGTATATTGAAGAAAAGGATTTCTCTCATGCCAGAGTCTTATAGGAGCAGCAGCAATGAGCATGAATATTTGGAGACTGAAAGATGTGCAGTACCTGGAGCACAGGCATTCTTTCACCAAGAGCTGCCTGACTGCATGGAAGTACATGAAGCCAGTCTATGTGGCATGTCTGCTATTCAAGATGATATTGAGCTTACAGGATGCAAAACTATCACCATTGACTTAAACACCTGCGAAGCAGGTGCTTCTAATATTCCACAAAAAGCACCTTGTGTGGTATCTTCCAGGACTGCTGTATTTGGTGAAGATGAAATTGAGATGACTGAGGTAGTCAGAAAAAAGCCCAAAAAAGTACAACCCTCTCAAAATACAGACTATAATGCTAAAATTACAGCAATGGATGTGGATGCAGGAGATCTTATAGAGAACCACAATGAGTCTTATTTTGCTGACATGGACTTCAACAAAGGCCAAGCAGGCCTAAATGACCCCAGCAACTGTGAAAGCTCATCTCTTCATTTCGCCGCCAGAAATATGGAGTCCTCTGAAAAAGATTGTGATATGGAAATAACTCAAGCCTTTCCAATGCCCTTTGAAGAGCAGTGCTCTGTTGACTTTAAACAGGGTGAAATTGCAAAAGTAAACACAGACTTATTGTCTGACATGACTGACCAATGGACATTTAAAAAGGCAGGGGCCCATTCTTTGACAAAAAACAAACCAACTGTGACATCTGTTATGAGTGAAGGTGAACCTGTTATCAAAAAAGACCAATCAAAGTCCAGACGTAGGAGCCTAGCTGATCTACAAGAGACACTTCAGAATATTGCACAGCGTTTTGGTGAACCAAATGAATTGGGAAGTTATACTGCACCTATAGCCAACTTCACAGTCTCTGAAACATCTCTAGTTGATGAGTATTCTGAGAGACCCAGTTCCACAGAGCCTGTAAAGGAAGCATTTCCATTGAAAAATAATGTGAACTCAGCTAATGATGAAGGCACCACACCTTTTAACCGAAAGAATTTTCTTACGGCAAGACTCTCACTTGGTGGCATCACACCAAAACTTCCTTCACGGACCAAATCTATAAGCCTGAACCAAACAGAGCCAATTGGCACTAACAGATGTCAAAGCCTACAGCTGGAGACACAACTGGATGACAGCAACTTTGTAGCCAGCGGGATTGAGAATGAGGTGCTTCCCGAAGAAGGTTTTTCAGATACTGTGTTCAGATATCTCAGCAATAATAAAAATGGACGAGATGCCTCCTGTACAGTGACACCTTTAGACGAGGGTGCTACTGAGGATAATGCAGATACAATTACATTGGAAAAAAAGCCATGTGAAGGAACAGGTGTGGGTGATGGGAAAAAAAACAAAGCCAGCAAAAAGTTGGTAAGACTTTTTATATCCGATATAATTTCTTAGTCCGATATATGTATGATGTCAGGTTTTATTCACTGACTTGCAATTCTTGGGGAATTCCACTTTGTCCATAGTGGCAGAATGATTCCAGAGCTCTTGAAGTTAAGAATGGTTCAAGCCTCATGACAATGATTGATGACACCTGCTCTAGCAGCAGTTCCACAAATATGAAATGTGAGGGTGTTTCAGAGTCAAGTGAGTATAATATGTAGTATTTTCAATTAAGGCTGCATGTTTCTATTGCCTGCCAAAGTGTCAAACATGTTTGAATAAATGTTAAATATTTTTCTTTGTTTTTAAAGCTCTGAGAAACTCTCAGTTTGATTCTCAAATGGATGGGACAATATATCTTGAATTTGATTTCAACAAGGTATCTGAGCAAATCTATTACTGAAGTAAATGAAGTTTGCTAGAAAATGTAATTAAATGAAGTTCAGATGGCATGTTTATCAACATTTTCTTAAACTATCAACAATTTCTTGTTTTCTAACAAAACCCATTGTTTTCTAGGCACTTGAAGATGGAAGCATTACTGTGAACGAGTTCCTAAGTCATTTTAGTGCAAACTCAGTCATTCATAAATCAAGACCCAGTGCCCTCCCTGACACTGTAAGTTGCTCATATTTCTCAAAAAACAAACATTTTCTATTGACATTCTCGCCTCTCACCCTATTCTTCTCTTCAGTTGGGAGTTGCTCAGGCGCATACAATGAAGTACTTGCTCAAAGAAAGATACTTATACCGTCCTAAGCAAAGAGTCTATGAAGCAGACCGCCAAAAACTTGCAGAGATGACAGAAGGGTATGTACTTGTGTTTACTGATATGTCAAATGTTTTTACTTCCCTTGTAAAATGCTTGTTATTTCCGTGCTGGTGACAGTTATATAAATAACATTACATAAACTGTATATGTATTTATTATACATTTTTAGAAATGTATTTCTAACTTTAATTATATGAAACTTTTTTCTTCTCAGATTTAAAACACGAATGGCAGAGCAAGATAAACCCCTGAGAGAAATCAATAAAACACTTCTGCAAGATATGTGTGTCATCTCAAATGTTCAGGTAGTGTTTGGTGTACTGATCAGCTCTCCAGAAATTTTTATAGGCTAGCCTTGTAAATTATGCAATTTAACAATGTTGCTGCTGTTTACCAGCTTGAAATTACATTCAGAATATATGTAAGTTATAACTTTTAATTGAAGTGAAATGGTTTATATATGCCCAAATAAAGACTGATGCTGATTTTCACAAACCAAAATTCTAAAATATTTAGTGTTGTTCCATACCACACAGATACAGAGGTTTGGAGCCAAGTTAAAGGAACGAAGGGTGCACTTCAGAAAAAGAAGCAAGGCACTTTCTCATGAAATTAAGAATGTCTTGTACTCTGAACTCTTAAAAACAACGCAAGTAAGTTCATTGTTTACTCTGGATCTTATCTACTAAAATCCACATTATGATTTGATGAACTGTCTTTCAGTGCCTTCAATTTCAAACCAAGTCGAAGGTTGATATCGGATATATTTGAAACATTATTTTGCTTTTAATTAGAGAATTAAGTCATATTAAGCAGGAAGCTTTACATTTGATAATTATTCTCAGGTTTGGCTGTTTAATTTCGGGGTCCACCAAGATAGCATGTTAAACTAAAACTGAATGAAAGCTTTCTTTATTGTATACATTTCAGGAGTCAAAACAAAACCTGGTAACTAAAATCTCAGAGGCTGATGAGATGCTGAAAGATCTAGATGGCTGTGTAAATGACTTGGAGTCTGGTAAGTAAGTCTTTATTATAAATAATGTGTGTCTGTCAGCCAATATAACAATTTTGGAAATTGGTAAAATTTTACCACTGTTTAATGCAGCATACATAATTTTAAAAAGAGCACATATAGCTTTGATTGAACTGGCAATAGGGTAAGGACAAATTAAATAATTTTTTTTTTTTTTTTTTTAAAGAATTGGCAGCAGTGAATAGGTTGCTCATGGGAGATCAACCTTCCCTTACTGGAGCTGAGCCTGCTGTGAAAGCTAAGCAACGAGATCTTGATGTTATTAATTCAAAAGTTGCTGAGACAAAAGGGTATGTATTGTTTTAATTTAAGAATTGTTTACAGATTGTTTGATTAGTGGAATCGTTATCCTTCAGGAGATGTACTGAAAGATAATGACTGAGATGAAGACCTGGTTTTTGGAAATAATGTTAACACTGTTTTTGTACCAGGCAAATCTGTGATCTAGAACATCAGAAGGCAGCTTTGGAAGACACTCTGGAGAAACGTAAAGATGAAGCCAGAGAACTTGAAAATCGTATCACAACTTTAAACAGGTACGTTTTGACAACATGAACATAAATTAAGAGTGATCTCAGCAGGCAGGGTGGTGGTGGGCCGGATGCACTACAGGTTCTGAAAGCCCTGTACAGGAGAAATTGCATAAGAGGGAAGGCATGCAAGAAGGGAATTGCAGGAGTCATATCTGAAGAGCTCAAAAAGAACTTGAGCAGCCTCCACAGGAAGGATTGAATTATTCTGATGTGTAAAGTTGGATTTAGCAGGATCTGGAGACAAAAGTTATTTTATTTGAGTAATTTATATCAAGAATCACTCCCATATTTATAGACAAGGTGTGGCAGATTTTGGAGTGATGGGTGATGGATGATTTCTGACTTGTACAGATTGTTTCAGGTGGTGAGTGTCCATCCATGAAAAACAATTGGAGATCTTCTGAGACTTAGGAGGTGGTTGGTGGAAGTAAGAAGAAATATTGCGGGTTCTCAGCATAGCAATGATGATAAAAGCTACGCGAGCTGATAACTGATCCTATCAATTTAATGTACAAGGAGAATGGAAGCAGACCAAGAACTGACACTTAAGGAACTCTAGTAGTAAGGCTGTGGGGAGCTAGATACAGAGCCACAGAGTAGGAACCGTACTGAAACTAGATTGAGAGCCAAGCAAATCCATTGCTGCCACTAAAGTCATTGAAATGAGCATCTGATGACTTGTAATGATGACACAGTTGGAAGGTCAAGGAGATACCAGACTGAATGCATACTGTGTTCTGGCTTTGTGGAGTGCTTTTGTGACTGACTGGAGTGCTGTTTCTATTGTCTTGAATCCTCACTAGTTATTGTCTAGAAATAGGTTTCTCAGATTGGGAAAGATAGCTTAAAGAAAGGAGTAAAATAAAACTCTAGTTTACATTTGTATGATCAAGTAAGGGCTTATTGAGTAGTAGTGGGATGTAGTGTGGTAGATGTGGTTGGGATGTAGTAGGGCAGAGAATGTCTATAGATTGTTAATATCTAGTAGTCTTATTGATTACCAAAATAAACAAAAAATCATTTTGTTTTCTTAATGTTGAATTCAAAAGAAACTTTATGGAATAAAAGACTACAAGATTCAGTTATCTTAGCATACAACTGAAAGGTAAATGGCTGCAGCGTCATACAATCATTAAAAAGCTCACCCTATTGATTTCATTTACATATCTACCATATATGAAAGATTATCTCCAAGCTTAATTATTCCTTGTCCTCTAGTTTGAATGAGTGGCGATTCCATAAGAAAGAGGAAAATGGAGCTGTTTTTATCTTTCTTCATAACACTGTCCACTTGGAAATTAAACTGAAAAAGTCTGCTGGTAAGTCTTAATACTCTCACACACCCCCATTAGTGACTCAGAATGCTTTGCTTGTTTTTTTTATTTTAAACAATGTGAATCTTTTTCTCAAAGAAAAAGAATGGATGCTTGAAGATATGGAACATGATGTGGACATATCCTTAAAATTTCTACTGAATGGTGAGAAAATTTGGTATAGCCATTAAGAAAAGTATATAATCAATTTTCTAGGGGATAATTTAAATACAATGTCTTTGGCTTTTTCTCTTGTAGGTGGAAGCTTACAGCCTCATGCAAGCATGGTTCATAAGTTACTTGCAGAGTCAATGCAAGGCCAAACTAAGTGGATGCAGAAGTACCCTACAACTCGATATATTCCGATGGTAATTGCTATCTTTTTTATGCACCTGGTGAGGGGCGGTAAAGGATTTGTCAGTAGTGTGGATAAATCCTGATTATTCTCAGTCACATTTAATTATTTTTGAAAGCTATGGTACTTCAGGTTAGGGCTGTGCGATATGGTATAAAATTCATCTTGCGATATAAATTGAACCCTAGACGGTTGGCGATATATATTGTGGTATATAATTTGATCTGTAAATTTAAATCCATAGCAAAGGCATTGGTAAACTTGCCTTAATATTTTTTTATTCCTGAACAAATACAGTCTACACAACCAAATCAGATCAATTTAGGATCAGCTATTTTTTTTGTATAGATATGGGAAAGGCTGCTTATCAAAGGTCTGTGTGTCTGTCTGTGTGTCTGTGTCTGTCTGTGTGTGTCTCTGTGTCTGTGTGTGTCTCTGTGTCTGTGTGTGTCTGTGTCTGTCTGTCTGTGTGTGTCTGTCTGTCTGTGTCTGTGTGTGTCTGTCTGTGTGTGTGTCTGTGTGTGTGTGTGTGTGTGTGTGTGTGTGTGTGTGTGTGTGTGTGTGTGTGTGTGTGTGT
>JBBPCY010071750.1:0-11621 GCA_037974405.1 Brachyalestes nurse | reverse complement strand
GGAGCCTAGATAAAGGAGTTCCAACCACTCAGCATTCAGCACCACCAGTATACTGATCACCACCTGATCATCTGGAAAGAACTATTCTTCAAGACTACGTTAAAAAATAAAAAAGCAAAATATGAAGAAACAAAGGGTGTCTCAAGACATTTGCACAGTACTCTATTTATATGCATGTGAGGATTAACAGAATAAAAGAAGCTGATGTATGTGTGCAGGTATTTCCTCTTCTATCTTCTAACAAGTTCTCTCTTTCTCCTCTCTTGCTCCAGGTTAATGTTCTCCACAGTGAAAAAGCTGTCAAACATGTCAATCATATGGCGGCTCCGCCCAAGTACACACATCTTATCCATCAACCAATCGTTGCCTCCAGTGGACAGAGCTCTGGTAAGTGACAGTGAGTTTCCTACCATGTTCTGGGTCCCAGTCCACCTCGATTTCGGATCAAGAGGAGAAGATCTAAGTGACTTTGAAGGAGGGTTCATTACTGGGGCACAGATGGCAGGAGCTTCGGACACAAACAGTCGACTGGCTAGAGTTTCAGTAGGAGCGATGACAGCAGTGACCTCTGCATTAGTAAACAGGGCTGGAGAAGCACACACTCAGAAATTATGATACTTGAGTAAGAGCAGCTGTTCCTCAGGAAACTGAGAACCTCAATGCAGGACATGAACAAAGAACAGTCAATCCACAGCTGGAGTGAGATACTATAGTTAGGATACAGGACCTAAACCTCTCATCACAAAGATAAGTGATCTTCTGAGAGTCTACAGAGAGGCAGAAACCTGTGATATGGTCAAATGTGTCCTTCCCCATGTTCTCCACAAGTGAGCGAGTGCATGTGCAGCACACACCACTGGAACAGTACAGAACCTGAATAACTGAGGGGACTCCGAAATGAGGGGTGCAAAGAGCTGTAGGAAAATGCTGTCTGTGGTCTTTCTTTCAATTGTTTTGGGCTTAGATTAAACAAGATGGCACAGCTTAACATTCTAGGGTTCGTTAATCAATTAAAATATATTTGAGTATGATTTGTATTTTTTATAGTAACTCCAGTGTTTTTGTGACTGTAGATTCGAGCTTCACCGAGGGTGCCAATACTTACGAAACTGTTGTGTTTCCAAACGTAACCTGAACACAACTCTTTTTGCAGGTGTAGCCAACGCGGTGACGATAGTGATAGTGGTGTGTATCGTCGCCCTGGTGGTCATGGTGGTCCTGGGGGTCTACCAGCTTTACCTCACACACATTCAGGAGATGGACATTCACACATTCTCGGAGAAACGCAGAGACCTGGATCTCTCTGCCCTCACCATCACTGTAAACCCTCTACAGGTGAGTGGTGGGGGGTTAGGAAACAGAGAAAGAAAGAGAAAGAAGCGGTGAAAGAGTGAGAGAACAGAGAGTGAGTGAAACGAGAAAGAGAGAAAGAGACAGGGAGGAAAAGCAAAGTGAAGAGGGGAGAAAAACAGAGAAAGAGAGAGGGGGAAAGAGGGGGAGATGAAGAGAGCATGAGGACAGAGAGAGAGGAGAAAGAGGCAGAAAAAGAAAGATAGCAAAAGAGAGGGAGAAAGAAAAAGGGAGGACAGAGAGAGAGAGAGAGAGAGAGAGCACAGAATTCATTCTTGTTTCAGAAGGTTCTGAAGGACATCAGATGATGGAAATCAGAACAGTAATTAAAGGAGTTGGATACGAGTGTTTTAAAGTGTTTTGAGAAGATAAGCGTCCCCAAACTTTTGACAGACAGCATAAGTGAAACAGATGGAGCACAAAGTGTTTATTCAGTTCTGGTTAGTCTTCGTTACACTGATAGCTTTTTTTGTGTGTGTGTGTGCGTGTGTGTGTGTGTGTGTGTGTGTGTGTGTGTGTGTGTGTGTTGCATACTGAAGAGCATTGAGGAGCTACAGCCTGCAGAGGAGCTAACAGAGGAAGAAGTGGAGGAGGAGGAGGAGGATGAAGAGGATGACATCACCAGCAGCGAATCAGACAGCGATGAAGAAGGAACTACAACTCCCAGCATGCAGCCACAGACAAAGATGCTGAGCAAGATACAGTGGCCAAAACACACACTGCACTGCTGAGAACCCTTTCATACGCCAAAACACACTTCTCACACATACACACACACACACACACACACACACACACACACACAAATGAATAAGCATTTGCAGAAAAGAATGATAAGATCCACTAAGCAGAATTTCCCCACAAAATGTGATGAAATATTAAGACAGAGGGTGAAGACTGTACTCTCACTGGTGCAAAAATGATCTAGCAGTAGGACAGACACTTTCACTGAATGATTTAAAGGGTCCCTAAGAAAACAATTTTCCTCCTTTTCTTTTTTGGAGTTTAATGTAGTACGTAAACACTGTAAAAGCCACATTTTGTTCCCTGTGGGTGTGTTTTTGTTGCGGTCCCTTCATAAAACTCCCCTATTCCCTCACACCACACAAAAGCGATGGTCTGGAGTTGCTTACTTCGCATGCGAAAACAGGATTTGCTATTATTTATCTTGCATTTAAAGGGCCCATATCATGAATAACTGAATTTTATTTAGAGTTCGATGTAGTACTTAAACACTGTTTTCAATAAATACCATTCACTCCCCAGTCAATACAGTGCATGTATGTGAACTAAGCTGCAAAAACAGACTAACTTTGTGATGTCACGAAAATCTAAGCATTTACCACATATACATATTCACAATTCAGCCCAGTTAAGTTGTTAGAATAGTTCCAGGCTGGACTGCTTTTTGAGTAACACACAAAAAAGGGCAGCCACGTAGATAAGAGGTCAGTTACAGTGACAAAAACACCTCAGGGAAAAAAAAAACAAGAATAATGTAGCATACAAGCCCTTTAACAGCCTGCTAGAACAACAGACCTAAAACCAGTAGCCAGTGATTTACAGCACTGACTAGAGTGACTGAGGATGGAAAATATCTGATTATTCTGAGAGCTTTATTAAAGTCACAGTTGCCACGGTTACCTATTACACGAGTTGGTCTGGGCAATACCGAAACCCTGAATCAAGTCAATAATTGTCCACTGCCTGCACTTTACCTTGCAAAATAGTGACATAGGTAAAATAATCTGTACTGTAGGTCCAAGCTGCAGATACTACACGTCTTGGCCAATCGTCCACTTTTAGAGTTTGGATAAAATTGTACAAATTTGATTTCATTTTTTTTTTGTTGCAGAACTATTCCTTAAAAGCCTTTCGAATCAGCTACAGACATTATTTAGAGAAGCGGCTTGCTGAGGGGACTCGATACTCAGCATGAGTTCGGAATTAAAAATGAATGCAGCCTTTAAAGAGAAGCGCACAATCACTGCAGGAGCTTCTGGGAGCAGTGCTTTTGGATTTTGTTGGCAAAGTCGCTGCCACACACGATCCAAGAGCTGCCATCTCAGGACTCCACATGGGGGTGTGTTTGATCAGCCTGCTTTTGTAACGCTTAGCTGCAGGTCCTTTGTTCTCAGTGAACAACTTTTGGCTTGACTCACCAAGGACACCTATACTTATGTTAGAACTCCACTAAATCCTGTGAGTCACAGGATGTTCCTTAGGGACCATTGGTCATATTCTGACCACAAATGTTATTTGGATGGTGGGCCGGGGTTCTTACACACGTCAGTGTCGCTGCTAGGTTGTGAGTGGTCCACCGCCAGAGAGTCCATCCACAATGTAGCAGGACTCTGGGTAGGACCATTCACACCCTGGGTGGACTATTCACACCCTAGCAAGACTCTGGCGGTGGATCTTTAACAATACGGCAGGACTCTTAATCGGCACTCTGGTGGAGGAGCAAGAAAAACCTAGTAAGACTCTGGATAGACGGTCTGGTTGTGAATGGTCCATCACCAGAGCAGCTATCCCGAGTCCATTCACGACCTAGGACTCCAGGTAGCTGCTCTGGTGGTGGAATATTAATAATCTAGCAGGACTCTGGATAGGTACTCTGGTGTCTTGCCTAGGTTGTGAGTTGTCCACTACTAAGTATCCTCCAGAAACTGATCCTAGGTGAAGGTCTAGAAGATGATGCAAGTAGTCAGGATCAGCAAGGTGGAGCTACAAGAGAGGGGTTTCTGATAAAGTGGCCAATTAGCATAATTCAATTTAGTGTCTCAGTTACATGGAAACCAGTCACCAGTCACTATTGGAAAATCAGCCACTTGCTCCTCAGCTGGGGGTAAATTTTGTTCTTAGTGGATCTTTAAGCAATGGCAACTTGGGTTACACGCACACACACACACGTACACACACAGTACTTACATTAGAGACTCCTGCTTGTATTTTGACTCCTTTTGTGATAACGTTTGGTGGAAAACCAGAACCACCCTGACAACTTTTCCAATCCTCACTTTTTCCATTCTCTCTATGGCTGGAGGGCTGTAACGCCAAGACGTGAGGGCGGAACTTCCCATGAGAGCCAGAAGCATGGTCATAATTACAGAAATCAGTTCCTGCTCTGCATCCAGGCAAGATGGCCACAGCCACCTTCTTAAAGAGTTTTTGTCCAGCAGAGGGCACTGTAGCTGAAAGCCGGTGAGCCTTACATAAAAACATGTCGAAAGGTGGAACACATTCATTATCTGTCCAGTTTCATCTGAGCTAACAAATAACAACAAAATTTCCAAGTGCACCATTTCCAGGGAGCACCTTTTGATGTTCCTGTAACAGTTGAAGACTATTCTGCCAGGTAGAATGCAAAGGTTTTGTAACGGAATAGCATTTTTCAACCTAATCCCCAAATGCCTCATTTGTATTGACTTGCTGATGATGACAGTCATTCCAACACATTTCACTGAACTCTGAAAAGAACAAAATGCATGTACTGTATCCTGCTGAATCCTTTACATCAGGTCCACCTACCTTATATCTTCTCTTCTTTTTAGCATCTCCACTGACCATTCATGTACACGTTGCAGTTACAGACTGTCCATCTGTTTCTCTGCATCATTTGAACCCAATCAATAACTTTACTTTGGGGTCTTGACCACTAATCATGCAGCGGAACAGATGGACGATGTACTACAGAGTGTAGATCCTGGAAGGTGGACCTGATGAAGTGGCTCATCAGTGCATAACACGAATAAGTGTTATACTCTAACGAGGCCTTAAGATGAAACAGGCATCTCATTAAACTGACGTTTTGTCCAAATTTTGGGCTTCGAGGAAGCCTGGAGGCCATCTGGATGAGGCGGAGCCTGTAAAAACCCCACCCACACAACCAAACTGACTACCCCACACTCTTCACTGTGGAAACATAACTCAGAAAACTTCGGGAATCTTAAAAATACGGTTGACCGAATAATTGTGTTTTCCGCATTTCGCATAAAAGTCCAACCAATATCTGAAGCTTATCCTTAATCAGGGTGGGTGGAGACTCATCAGTCTCATCAGGGCGAATCCCAGACACACACACACAGTAACAAATAGGGGCAATTCAGTATCTCTAGTCCACCCGATGTGCAGGTCTTTGGACTGTGGGAGGAACCCGGAGAACCCTGAGGAACCCTCAGCCACTTTGGACAGGAACTGAACCCAAGGCCTTCCAGCTGTGAGGCAATAGTGCCACCTACTGCACCTGCATAAAAAGTATTAGTCTTGGCCAATTCTACAAAAGGAATGGTGTTGAGATTGTTGAAAATATTGAAATTATTCAATGGCAACTGACTGTGTGTCACAAATGTGGCGGGTAGAGATTAGGTTGTAAAATGCCCCTTTAACTCTGGCAATATTCAAGCCAGTACTGAACAGATATGGTGAAGGGAGCCGAGTTTATGGGTTTTTCTGACCTGTAATGATAAAATGAGACAAGCATGTTCCCCTTTTTAAAAATTACTGTTGTTTCCAAACTTGATCCCGACCACCTGAACCCACTCGGTGTGAAAACCTGGATACTGGAAGCCGTGTTTTCCTCTGTGATCTCTGTGGTGACCTCTTTATCTCCCACACTACGGGTAGCAAGTCAACCCCAAAAAAGTGGACCAGGGTCATTGTGATGTGCAAATATGTGACCATTTCTGTGTGGTGTGTTATAGCAGTGAGATCTGACTGAGTAGAAAAGCCGTCCTAAAACACGTGACGAAAGGAGGACGTCATTTTCCCGTGCTGCTGTCGTCGTTTTCACCCGTTCTGAGAGGAACCGTAGAAAAGTAGCTGCATTTGTTTTTGTCTTCATATATTTTTGTGTGCATCTACTGTCATTATCCAAGAACCTGCTTGCTGGGGTCTGCCATAGTCTCTTATACACCTCTCTCGCTCTCTCGCTCTCTCTCTCCAGTCAGAAATATTTATTAAAAATACACTCAGATGGTGAAAATACTGTACATTTTTTGTTATTAAATAATACTAAGTTCCTATATTAGCCAGAAAATATAATTCATTACTACTGACCTATAAAAAGCCCCCTAATATAATGTGGATCACCAGACAAGTGTTAGTGAATATATTTGTGTGAATATATTTGGTTAGACAGTGCCCTCTGGTGGTAAAGCAATGTATTATTATAATATTATTATTATTATTATTAATAATTACCATGTTTGATACAAAAATATATTCTTTTAAAAATATTTCACACTTTTTGAAAGAGATTTAAGATATAATTAACACTGATGATTATTAACATCAATTTAATTAAATGCTATTTAAAGATCATATTTATTATAATAGACATTTAATTCTGTTCATTTTATTTTTCATTAATTTGTAATAATAATATTAATAATAATAATAACAATAACAATAATAATAATTTGACTCTGCATCACCACACAACCTTACAATGGAAAGTGGGTTTATTTGGAAATACTTTCATTTATAGTTGTTCACTCAACAACTTTCCAGTTTAACAAGAATAAAATTCTGTAGTTTATGAAATAAATGAACGATTGTAAAAAAAAAACCAACATTTGACTGGCAGTGTGTGTGTGAGAGAGAGACAGAGAGAGGGAGACGTGGGGGGTTATGGTGTATAAGTGGACGTGGGGGCTTATTTCTGTACTTGTGACTGATGTTACAGGTCTTCTGTGTGTTTTGTCCTTGAAGGAGATGAAGAGCTGAACAGAGTTGAGATGATTTTTATTCTCTTTTTTTAATGTAAACTTGCTCCCTCTTTCGGTGGTGACAACTGACGTTTCTGTCCATAGATCAATAAAGATTCGTTTTTGGACGATCTTGTATCTTGTGCCTTGATTTTCTCTGCATTTACCACAAGAACTAAACCACCAGTCTCACACACACACACACACACACACACACACACACACACACACACACACACACACACACACACACACACACACACACACGATGTAGAAGAAAACTTAGTCCATCAGACCAGGCCACCTTCTTCCATCACTCCATGATTCAGTTCTGATGTCCACTGTAGGTCTTTCAGTGGTGGACAGGGGTCAGCATGGGCACTCTGACCGGTCTGCAGCCCCATACCCAGCAGGGGGCGCTGCACTGTGCAGCATGAACTTCCTCAGCAGTTTTTCTTCAGTGGATCAGACCAGACGGGCTGTTCTTCACTCCCTTCATACTTAATAATAATAATAATAATAATAATAATAATAATAATAATAAAAATAATAGTTGTAATTGTTGTTGTTGTTGTTGTTGTTAGTGCTAATCATTAATTGCCCTATTATACCCTATGTTTTGAGAATTATAACCTTTTTAAGTATTATAACCTTTATAACCAAACATCTCACATTTTGAAAAACTGAGTAAAGACAAATTATTAACAATAAATTAGTACTTCAGTGCTACTAATAGCCCACTTTATTTCTTATACCTAAGCTTTTAAAAACTTAGAAAGAAAGCCATCGCTGATATATGTGCATTAGAAACAACAGCAATAATAATAATAATAATAATAATAATAATAATAATAATAATAAGCTAAAACTGATCATTTTCTTCATTTTTAATTGACAATTTCTGGGTCTTTTGGGGTGTGATATTTGAATACTCATGGTTCCACCTTGCTGGTCAAACGTCAGAGACCCTTCAACCTACTGATCACCTGCTCCTTCATCAGGAGTCCGTTTCTGTCCACACACACACACACACACACACACACACACACACACACACACACACTATCATACCTGTCTCACTACTTTACTCAGAACAACCACCAGAGAACTGGACACCTAATCACACTCGATGAAGGGGTGGGGGGGGTGCAACAGATGGTCTGTAACTCTACACCTCCATGTTGGACCTGTAGGGAGGCTGTTTCCATTAAAGTGGCCAGTGAGTGAGTAACTGCTCACCTTTCTGTCTTCCTGTGTTCATGAGACTCGCTCGGGTGTTGAGCTCTCTGACTGCAGGGGTGTTCGGATCAGACAGTCCAGTGTGTTTACAGGCTCCAGCTCCATATCAGCACCTGTTCTGAGCGCGATCAGCCAATAAACACAGGCCTTGAACCAGAAGCTCCGCCCACAGGGTGAGTCATTGAAGAGATAAGGAAAAAAGTGGCACAAAACCAACCGACCTACTGTCCAAGGTTCGAGTAGATGAACCTCTCCAAAGGTTCAGACACCCAGACGCAGCTGCTGAATTCAGAATCAGAGGAAACTGATTAAGTTATGACTGCACAGACACACAGAGACACAAAGACAAGAAAAATAGAAAATAAGTTCAAATAAAACTGCAGAAATACTCTGTGCTGTAAGAGATGTGGACATATATACACTAAATAAATAAGTCCTACCTTACAATAAGACTGTCCTTACAAAGGCTTTATAAATGATTTATAATCAGGTTGTTTATAAATCATTAATAAGCAGTTATAAACAGTCGTCATACATTGATGCAGGTTCACTATTTGGCAGGATCTGGGGTTTTAATGGCAGATGCATGTTAACAAAGATGTGTTGAAGCCGACAGTTTAACATTCTGCCATTCTGCCTCAGCAATCAATGTATGACAACTGTTATAACTTGTTTATAACTACTTATTAATGATTTATAAACTAATGAACAACCTCATCATCATTTACAAACCCTTTATAAGTAGTTAAGGCAAATAGTGACTTGGAATCACACTCTAATTCAGCCACAAGGTGGCAGTCTAATCTCACAAAGTACCACATCTATTAAGATAAGGGGTCAAAAATATTACTAATGGACAAAGATCAATAACTGGTTGATACAGATATCAATATTGATTCTGCTTAATCAATACTGATACTCATCAATACTCATCACTATGTATCATTAACTTCATCAGTCTTTACTGCCATGTTTTATTCCACCGTACATCTAACATGTTGCCCCGCCCTCTTATTTAAATCTCCAGCCAATCAGGGCCTTCTGAAGAAGTTCATAAGTCAGAGCCACATTTTTTTTAATTAATAGCATTAATGTTGCAGAAACCCCGACAGCAGCACCGTCTGAACAGGAGACTCTCCAGAGTTCGGCACTCACCAGGCAGGAACTGGGACCAGTTTAAGACCAGTTCAAAATACAAATCCACATTTTTGGGTATTAGGACTGAGCTTTCATAAGCTCCGGCTAATTCAATCATTTTAATGGAAAAATGTCATTCTGAGCAGTTTAATATGAAATGATTCACTGTAGAGAAATATACTAATATTTTGTAGCAGGTAAAGCCCTGCATGTACGTGTTTAAAATATATCAGAAAACAATGTTTTTGGCAGTGCATTCATAACCACTTCATGTTTACTACTTTCTGTAACGGAGCTTTAAAGGCAGACGTCTGGTTCCCTTCACTGCCACTGTGAACAGTTCCAACTTGACAATCTAAACCACTCTGAATGACTTTGTTTACGTCTCAAACATTTAGGGATGCAAAACGTTAGAAATCCAATTGAATAATCTTGTCAACTACGTAAACTCCACTTTGTGAAATACCCACCATTTCCCAAAACAGCATTCTCTCAGTTAGCCAGATAACTTAAGCCCAAAGTCAAGTCTGTTCAGTAAAAACAGGCGTAAACAATCCATTGAATTAGTTCAATGTGTAAAATTCCCTCATCACTCCATTTCTGAAAACCTAAACCAGCCACATTAACATTTATTGACCAATTCAGCCTAGAGTGAATTAGCTCCGCCCAGTCCTGCTTACCTTTTAAGGAGTGAGCTTACCTTCTGGAATGAGCAGCCAATCAGAACAGAGGTCATTTGCATATTGTCTTAAAGTCGTAACTGCAGTACAGCAGCCTGTTTAAGCCTGAGGGATAAAGGTTCAGGGACTGGACTGGAAATGAGAGTCTTTGAAAGTCCTTCAGGAAGCCTGGAGAACTGTTCCTCAAGAACACATTAAAATACAAGAGAGTCTGGATCTCTGGAAGGAAACAAGAAAACTAGAAAATGAGAAAATGAGGGGGGATAAAGACATTTAAATGATCAAGTTACATATAAAAAAAAGCAGACTGTTTTTGGTTTGTGTGCATTTTTATTCACATTTTAAAAATTCATGACAGAACACGGCCATCCCAGGATGTCCCGAGTGCTGAAGACAGGCACGTCTCGAGAGGAAAAAAAAAAAAAAAAGTTTAAAACCTTATAAAAATCACACGCGACGATCCGAAAACGCGATCCTCGTTTAGAGAGTCAATCATAGGCACAAGGATCACCCTCAAACTCCTTCGTTTCCAGGATGAAACACATTAAAGCTGACGTGTTAGAAAAAAGGCTGGATCCACCAAACGCACCAACATTTCAGCTGTTCGGACTGAACCGCACCTTTAAATAGACGTAGTGGGTAAAAAATAACCAGCCGTGTTTATTTCTTATGGAAGACAACCACTCTATCCTCTTCACCACACACACACACACACGCACAGAGTGTCCATATCACCCGTGCCAAAATCACAAGCTACCATCTGCTGTGCTCTTTGGGGGAGGAGGAAAAAAAAAAGAGAAAAACATTAAAAACACGAACACGCGCAGATCGTCCAGCTACTTGGTGCAGCGGGGTGCTGTGGAGCGAGTCTGGACGTCCCGGCGCAGGAGCGCCCCCTGTGGTGCTCTGAGGTCACTGGTGCTGTAGGTAGTTTCAGGTTTGGTGCTGATGGTCCATCACTGGTACTGCAAATAGTTCTTGAGAGTCTGTGGGAGGGGCAGGTTTTGGATGTGGTGGATCCGGTGGCGGCCCAGAGCCTGGCGGGCTGCTCTCCTGCACAGCTCCATCAGCGGCAGGGGCTCCGCTGCAGACACGGGACAAAACAACAGTTACACCTCCAGCAAACAGGGCATTCATCAACAACCGGCCAGAAACAATCAAATAGCAACACATGAATTACAGATCAGAGCATCTGTGGGATCTGCTGTTACTCCAGCAGTCTCCTCCACCGCTCGCGTGGACAGTAGAGGAGTGTGAGCTGGAATAAAGAGGTGGGAGTGCGTCATATTCAGTGCTCTGCAAAAGTCTTGAGCCCCTCGTTTCTTCATATTTAGCTTTGAACCACCATGTTGGTGTAAAAATACCACTTTACTCCTGTCAGACCGTCTGATCTTTGTCACGCTGAGGAGATTAAATGAAAGAAATGTGATCAAATGTTTTACTGACAGGCTGCAAAGTGTGTAAAGATACAAGGAGTCTAGATAAAGGAGTTCCAACCACTCAGCAT
>JBBPCY010071749.1:0-11622 GCA_037974405.1 Brachyalestes nurse | reverse complement strand
ATCAGTATACTGGTGGTGCTGAATGCTGAATGGTTGGAACTCCTTTATCTAGGCTCCTTGTATCTTTAGGCACTTTGAAGACTGTCACAGTAAAACATTTGTTCCCATTTTTCATTTAATCCACTCAATATGCCAAAGATGAGAGAATTTGACAGACATTAAATAGTATTTTTCTACCAGCAAAATATGAAGAAATGGGGGAGGGTGTCAAGATTTTTGCACAGTACTGTATATACACACTTTATTAAAGTGCTGTATTTCTGTGTGATTTTTTTTTTCGGGCTATGCACTTATAAACAGCTATGTGTGTGCGTGTGTGTGTATGAGAGAGAGAAATTGAGAGAGAAACAAGAAAGAGATGGGGAGGGGGAAAGAGTAGGGTGAGAAATTTAAAAAAATAAAGAAATTGAGAGAAATGAGTTAGAAAGGAGTGAGAAAAGGAGGGTTGGTAATAGAGAGCAAGGGAGAGGCGAAAGACAGAAAGAGAGAGAGAAAAGAGAAAAAAGAGACAGAGAACGAGAGAGAGAGTTGTAATGAGTCGTCCTCGAGGCAGAAGTAATCCCACTCTTAACGAGCGATTCGTCTCCTGTAACCATGGTTCTCTCTCTGCTGCAAGTCGGTGGAAAAACATGAGCACTGGCTGATCTCGGTTCTCTGGTCGCGCTCAATTATCTCAGCTACAGGAGAACCGACACACACATTCACCTTCCGCTTCACACCGTTAACCTGCTCTCACTCGCCCACCCACACTCCGACCCAACACCTCCGCACCTAGATGGATCTAGAACAGACTGAAACCTGCTCATGCTATAGATCTGCAGTCAGTGTTTCCAATAACTGGCCACTTTATTAGAAACACCACTGACAAGGGAAGGTTGTATGTTTTAAACTGTCATACTATCACAGTTATACTTTTGTATTCCCTCATTCAGTGTAATATAGGTGTTCACACACACACGCTGAACTTTAGTGTGTGAACGCAGTGAGAAAAGGTCACTGATTGATCGCTCATTACATTTCTATTGATTGTTGAAGTGCTCGGTTGTTAATCAGAGGGCTTCAGTTTATCAAATGGGGAAAACCTATGGACCTTTCTGACCTAATATGGCAACGGCTAATTATATTTCTGCTGCTATTAAGCTGTGGGTTTATCTTTAGCATGGCTCTAACTGCACGCCTAAAGCAGGTGGAGGTATTCAGTATTTCTAGACTCGCTTATGTGGCTTCAGGCGCTGTATGACTCACTGTTACATGTACATAACTATTAAATTAGCCCAAATCAATTAAATAAACTTTTACTTTAACCCATAGAAACCTGAGAGCATTTTTCCCATTTCTGAATTATTTGTTATTTTCACATATTTAAAGCCTTAAACAGTGTGTACAAGTGTCTAATATTATTTATTTGTTTCAGCGCAACCCAGCCAGTATGATAAAAAAAAAATCAGAAAATATGTTCACCTCACACACACAGTAGTACTATAATGAGAGATATTGGAAAAAAATGTTTAAAAACAAATATTTACAAAATAAGTCTGTTATTCTCATACACACCCTTTCCATACATCTCCACACTCACACACACACCCCTTCCACCCACCCCCACACTCGCACACACATGCTCTCATACACACTTTAGAGATCTATGCTCTCCTGATGTTAATGCTGCTTTGTTTTTGATACGTAATAAATTATAAAATGCCTGTGGACTCGTAGTCCTCACTCCGTGATGTGTGTAAAAATCGAAAACAATTTGTTTGCTTTAATTAAAACTGTTCCCATTGCGGGTGGCTGTGAGGCCACAATTTAGCGAGGACTGCTAAGGATTCTGGACAGCTTGCCAATTGTGGGCTAATGCAGAGTGTTTGTGTGAGTGGTTTAAATTTGTGTATTCCACAAATGTACCAACCTAACCTTCACCTTTCAATCAGCTAAAGGGGAATTCCGTCAATGTTTTAAAATTACTTCAGTGAACTTGGTGTAAGGTGGTTCATTGTAAAGGCTCTGATTTCTTTACAGTGGAGGTAAATGGAACCAGACGTCTCCAACATAAATACAGCTGTTTTATTGACTATTGACCCCCAGTGAAGCTCCACGTGTCTCTGAGTGTTTATATGGATGTTGATGATGGTAAAATAGTGGAGAATCTGAACTAAAACACTTTTCTTTAGAAAAACATAGGACAAAAATAAATGAAAATCCTTTAAATAAGCATTTTTTGACTGCTAATACACAGCCATGAAAATAATCATAGCAGTCCTGTGTGTGTGTGTGTTTAAATGGAGAAGGCTGGTCTATTTCGAGAATGTGTTTTTATCATCATTATACTCACGATGGCCGAACGTGATGGAAAAAGGGAGGAAGAAGGACGGAGGGAGCGAGAGATAATGGTAATTACATATTCTCTCGGCGGTGAATGATGGAGAATGATAGCGAGTGGGAAAAAATCACTTTTTTTCTTTTTTCCGCTCTCTTTTCCTCCACCGCATTTATTCCGAGTTGAGGCTCGAGGCGCTGGCTGGCGGCACTGACACGAGTCAAACGCCAGGAGTTTCGTTTTTTTTTCTTGTCTGTCTCTCACTCCTGCATCGATTAACAAAGTGCTAAGTTGGGCGCCGAGACCTGGATCGTTCTCAGACACTCTGAAAAAAACAGCAAGGAAAAGAGGAAAAGAGGCCAAGAGTCGATGGAGAGCAGCGAGTCAGCAGCATTCAGACAAAACCATCTTAAACCAGTTTAAGATGGGATTTGGAAACAAAAGAGAAAAGTAAAGACAGAGGGATTGAGGAAAAGATGGATGATTGAGGGAAAGTAAAGATGGAGAGATTTAGGGACAGTAAAGATTGGGGGGTTTAGGGAAAGAAAGAAACAGAAAGCTCAAGAGAAAGAAAGATGAGTTAAGGTAAAAGTGAAGATGAAAGATTTGAAGTAAAGTAAGGACAGAGAGATTGAGAGAACATGAAGAGGAAAGGACTGAGGGAATGTAAAGACAGAAAAATTGAGGGAAAGTAAAAAAAATGGGAGGATCAAAAGAAAAACAAAGAGAGAGTAAAGGTAAAAGTGAGACTGAAGGTAATTAAAGATGGAGGGATTGAGGCAAAGTAGAGATTGAAAGATTAAGGGAAGTTAAAGACAGGATTTGTGGAGGGACAAATGGAGGGACTGAGAGAAAGTAAAGACAGAATGATTCAATGGAAAGTAAAAACAGAGGGATTGAGGGAAGATAGAAGGATTGACAAGGTAAAAGCTATGGGATTAAAGCAATGTAAAGATGGGAGGATTGAGGGAAAGCAAAGAGGAATTGATGAAAAATAAAAATGGAAGGACTGAGAGAAAGTAAATATGGAGGGATTGAGAGAAAGTAAAGATGGAGGGACTGACAGAATGTAAAAACAGAGGGACTGAAAGAAAGACAGGGTGGTGAAAAGTAAAAACAGGGACTGACAGAAAGATGGAAGGATTTACCAAGCGTTGTTGCACTGATGTACCTAATTCATAGGTAGAACTTGTTGGGTGTTTCAGTGTAACTTCTGTTTGCACACACCAGTCTTTATTATTATTATTATTATTTTTTTTTTATTATTTAAGATTTCTATTTTCTATTTTGGGGCTTTATTTCTTTACAGTAGCTTGTACAGCTGTGGTCGCAGGGGCATGCAGACAATGACAGTTAGAAGCCAATAGCTAGAACCTAGTTATTGGCCACTTCAGTGGAATTTAGTGTGAGAACAAACCATCATGGCTCACTAAATAATTATCTAGAACATTGAAGACTGCACCAGTTAATTGTAAATAGATATACAGATCTAAATATATATATATAGATATTTCGATCTAAAGACTGTACTAGTAATATCTAGAAGGGATTAGCTAGAATGTTACGTTCCCCCTAGCGGCCAGCAGGGGTCGCTGTGGGTTTTTGTTGGGGTTTTTGTGTATTTTTATTATGTGTACTTTTATTATGAAGGGTTGGGTTTTTGTTAAGGACTAAGATCAGGTGTTTTGAGTTTCAGTTTAAGTGATTGTGTTTTGTTATTGGTTTGGAGTTTTGGGTATTGGGGTATTTATGTTTCGACCTCAGTGTCGGTCCACCATCGCGTTAAGCCTGTTCTTTTGGGAAGAAACCTTATCTTGTCTTTTGTTTGGGTTCTCATACCCTTTGTTGTTTTGAATAAAGAGAATAAATAGCACGCGGAGTTCGTGGAGTTTCTATGCCCGCCCAGAGGCCAATCGTGACATAGAACCTGTTTAGGTGAACCTGTACTGAAGCTGTTGATTAATACCTTTGCTGTCCATCTTTTTAACAACGTGTTTTATAAATCACATGCATGACATACAGATCACGTATGAAACACGGCAGAGTTAACACACACACACACACATTTAAATATATGTTCTCCTGCTTTTCCATACAGTAAAGATGACAGGAAAGTAAATAATCAGACAGACAGACAGACAGACAGACAGACAGACAGACAGACAGACAGATAGACAGATAGACAGATAGATAGATAGATAGATAGATAGATAGATAGATGTCAGTGACTGGAGGTTCATGAACTGAGACATTCACACCTACTCAGTTTCCCATGAGCCTCTGGGGCAGGAGCAGCTGGCCTCACTTTCCCATGATACTCTGGGGCAAGAGCAGCTGGTGTGTGTAGAGCTGCGGGGTGTCAACAGCTGCAACCAGACAGCACCGCTACAGGGGCAGTGTGTGTGTGTGTGTGTGAGAGTGTGTATGTGTGTATGTTGAGTGTGAACAGGTACTTGAAGAAAGCACTGACCTAATATTCTGGGGTCGCTAATGTTGTTTTGCGGTTCTATTTTAATTGTAATAAATCTATAATTAATTATGTCTATTGTTTGCTCTGGAGAAATTCACCAAGTCAGAATTGTTCTCAGTGGAGGTGAAAGGAACCAGAAGTCTGCCTCTAAAAACTACAACTATACCCATTCATGGTGGAGGGATACATGCAGGGCGTGAGGCCAAATAGTCCCCAAAGACAAGTAATTTGGTTCAGATTCGCCACTATTTTACCATTATCGACATCCATATAAACATCAGAGACACATGGGAGCTTCACTGGAGGTTGATAGTGAATAAAATGGCTGTAAGTGAACATTCTGTAATACGTGAACAGCATGAAGTTCTTCCTCTGCATTTAACCCCTTCACCAAGTGAAACAGCGCACAGCCAGGAACACAGCGCCCGGGGAGCAGTGTGTGGGGACCGTGCCTTGCTCAGGTACCTCAGAGACACTTAGCAGCTTTGGGACTCAAAACCACAACTTCCTGATCACAGGGCGAATGCCCTAACCACTAGGCTACCAGCTGCCCCAATTGTATTTGTGTTGGAGACATCTGGTTCCATTCAGCACCACTGTAAAAAATAGTTTCTTCTCTCTCCTAAGATCTTTATTGTGTAGAACTGCTCTAACCTGATGTTATTTGTGATAACGTTTCTCCCTCTCGTGTTCCATGGCTTAATTTTTCAATCCAATTGGATTATAAATTGGATTTTGGATTCGAACTATTTAATAACATAAACAGAAACAGAGCTTCATAAATTTGGAAATCTGCTGAATGTGCTGAACGGTATTCCTTGTTTTGGGGGGTCCGTGCACGGCCTTCCATGTAGTCGTGGGGCCAATGCATGCACACGCACACACACACACACACGCACACACACACACGCGCGCAAATACATGCCAAATACTTTCTGTCTCGGAGGCCGACTCAATGAATACTAACACAATACAACTTTTCCTGTTTTCTGGAGCACATTTTATCCCGTGTGTGTGTGTGTGTGTGTGTAGCCCCCCTGATGCTCATGCCAGAACACATCTAGCTGAGTTTGTGTGTCTCTCTCTCGCTCTGTCTTTCCCATTATACACTGCTGCCCTGGATGGAGGCTTTTTTCTCCTGCTCTGAATTATTAAACGTGCAAAGCTGCTGTCAACAGTGTGGGTCAAGCGACTATAGCAACAACATTCATACCCCTTTTCTATCTCTCTCTCTCTCTCTCTCTCTCTCTCTCTCTGTCTCTCTATCTCTCTCTCTCTCTCTCTCTCCATCGTCTCTTTTTTCATTTTTTCATCTTTCTCTCTTCTCTCTCTGTCCCCCCTTTACTGTCTCTATTTTTCCTTTATCTCTCTCTCTTTCTTCTCTCTCATCCTCTCTCCTTCTCTTTGTTCTTCCTCCTCTCTTTCCCCGTTCTCAGTCTTTATTTCCTCATGACCGCCTCTCTCTAACTTTCTCTCTCTCTTTCTTTATCATTTTTTATTGTCTTCATCTCTCCCTTTCTTTGTTATCTCTCTCATACCCTTTCACTCTTCCTCTCTTTTTCTCACTCCTCTTACCTTTTCTTTATCCTTCTTTTATTCTCCTTTTCTCCCTCTTTTTCTCTTCCTTCCAGCTCTCAATCTTAATCTCTTTTTGACTGCCTCTCTTTCTCTCATTCTCTCTTTCTCTCACTCTCTCTCTCGCTTTTCTCCCTTCTCTCTTTCTTTCTCCCTCTTTTTCTATCTCTTCATTTCTTGTCTCCCTCTTTTTTCTCCACCTTAACTCTCTCTGTATTACTCTTTTCTTGTCTTTATTTCTTCTCTCTTTCTCCCATATCTCTCCCTTTCTTTTTTCTCTCTCTTCTCTTTAATTCTTCCTCTTTCATTCTCCCTTTCTCCCCCTTATTTTCTTTTTCTCTCTTTTGCTTGTACCTCTCTCTCTCTCTCCGTCTCTCTGAGTGGGAGTATTTATAAGACATTGTTTTTTTTTCAGTCTATGGGGACTACACTGGAAGGCAACACTCACTGTAAAGGTCAGAAGGTCACCGATTAGCCTAGCAATCACACAGCTAGTGTATGCTAACGCTAAACTATAATCCGAGCCGTGGGAACTGCATTCATGTTCCCAATCAATCACATAATCAGTCAACCTTCAATTCCCATTAAATTAAAGGGCCCATATCCCACAATTTCCTTGTCCTTTAGTTCCCATTAAATTAAAGGGCCCATATCCTACATTTTTCTTCAGTTTATTATTAAAGCACTTATAATTCATTTCTCCTGTCTTCATCCCTTAGATTTAAACAGGTTGTGTCTCTTTATATTTCTGCCTTCATCACTTATATATATGTAAATGAGCTATATTTTATATTTTGTGATTGGATGGATTGGATGGGAAGTGATGTTTTCAACAATGTTATAATGTAGCATCATTTGCTGAGTAGAAACATAATTGGTTTCCTGTGGTACGGGACAATGACACTGCCAGACAAATCTGACTGAAAAGGATGAAGTGTGTGAGTGTTGTAACTGTGTGAGTGTTTTAACCTTTCAAAGGGAGTCGTGTGTGCTGTACTTCATCTGTCAGTCAGTGCTTCAGCTGTTGAGGTGCCACCCGAGTTGCGTGTGATTTAGTTATAATGGAGTGTCAGATGTATAAAGGTCTAAATTAACAGTTCCTTTTCAGGTCCTCCTGCAATCATGAGATTTAAAGTGTGAGAGTTCATGTTGGAGGCTGTGAAGTGACAGGCGGGCTGGTTTTGGTTTGGTTTGAGATAAATCCAGGTTTTAGGGAGCTCTGGCCTGAACCTTGTCTGTCTGATTTCTGTTTTAAAATTGGCAGGACAGATGTGACAGAGCCAGTCCAGCACACAGAACAACAGATTATTTTACCCTTAGTAAAACTCAACAGACCATAATTCTAATACACTCTCTTTCTCTCTCTCTCTCTCTCTCTCTCTCTCTCTCTCTCTCTCTCTCTCTCTCTTTCACTCACTCTCTCTGAGTGTACAGAGTTATAGAAAATTAAAGGAAAATGGAATAAGAAAATACTTGAATTTCATTTGTTTTCCGGGAGTACAGCCAGTTTCAGAGTCGCTCAAGGATTTTCCATCCAGTGAGGAAAAGAGTGTTTTATTTATTTATTTATTTTTAAAATATGTGTTTGTATCTAGACACATGTATTAAATAGAAATGAAGGGGGGGGCACACACTGCATTGGTGTGAATTATTTACTGCAGCAGTAATCTGGATTTTTTTTGTATATATATTTTCTCTCCTCACGCCTGAGTGCCTCCTATTTTCCTCTGTTTTCATGCCTCTCTCTCTCTCTATCTCTCTCCCTCTCTCTCTCACTACGGGTGGTCTGACAGTAAAAGCCTCGTTTCATTCTGGTCCAAGGCTGGAGTGGTCCAGACCTGCTGAAGGTCTCTCAGAGCTTCTCTGATGATCAGATCTGTTCCACCTAAGAGTCGTCTGAGCATACACTTCAAACAGCGACCAGACGTTCTTGTATTTTTAATGTAGTCTTGTGGAACAGTTCTCCAGGCGTCCTGAAGGACTTTCTAAGACCAGTCCCTGAACCTGACAAGTTTCAGAGGAATATTTTTGTTTGTTAAGACACACAGTCACCTATGTATGAATAATTAATGGATAACAAAGCATATCTAACTTCAGGCCTAAACCAGTGAAGAAACAGGTGCAGATGATTCCAGATGATCAGGTGGTGATCAGTATACTGGTGATGCTGAATGCAGAGTGGTTGGAACACTTTCACCTAGGCATCTTGTATCTTTAGGTATTATTCAGCCTGTAACAATAAATCAGTAGAACATTTGCCCCAACAAGGTGATTCAAAGCAAAATATAAAGAAATGAGGCATCAAGACTTTTGCACAGTGCTGTAGTTCAGAATGTGGAGGGTCTTCTTCATTTTACTGATCACAACTTTTTTATGCCTCTCATTTTTCTCTGTTACTGACAGTTTTGCTCTTTTACATTTACGCGAATAAAGCCCAGGTTTTTAGACTTCTGGCCCCCTCTGTGTGTGTGTGTCTGTGTGTAGGTGGCTAACATGTTGGGTTAGCCAGATTGCTAATGGCTATGTTTGCTTCGTGGCTAACCAAAGCTATATATTTTGCCACAGATCTGTGAAGGGCTCTGTATATAATAACCTTATTTAATGATATGTCCCATATAATTATGTTCACTTTTATGTCATTTATGGTTTTGCAAATTAGCCAGCTTTTTTTTGCCTGCCAGTTTTCCAGACTGGTCTCTATTACACCCGTTTCCCAAAGTGGCTGGGAATTAAAGTGTCTGCAGCTGTAGGTCTTGTGTTTCTTGTTCTAACCTTCTCTTCTCTTCTTTCAGATGCTCCGCTGGCAACGGAGAAAGGTAAGAACAAGAGGCCTTGATGCTTGTGTGTGTGTGTGTATGTGTGTGTATGTGTGTGTGTGTGTGTGTGTGTGTGTATGTATGTTTGTGTGTGTTTGTGTGTTTAAGTAGTGTACACAACCTTCAGACACAGCTTATGCCTGGAAAGTGCCAGTAGCTCCAGAACTCCAGAACATTCAGCACCAGAAGGTTTCCATCTTTAGTTCATTAGAAGGTTCTAAAACTTTGATGGGAGAGGTCCTATGGTTTCTAAAGCTAAAGCTCCTCAGAAGGTTCTGCAACCTTGGTTAGGAAGTTCCCATAGGTGTAGAATCATTTTGTTCCTCAGAAGGTTCTGAATTTTTGTAACATTGCCTGCAGTTTTCAAACTTTTAGTTTCTCATATGATTCTGAAACCTCAATGTGGAAGTTCCTAATGAAACAGTATCCTTTAGTTTCTCGGAGGGTTCTGGAATCTTGTGGAAAAATAACTCTAGTTCTTGGGATGTATGAGTGTGTGAGTGTTTGTGTGTGTGGCATATGCTGCAGAGGTGAAGAACATGGGCATTTCTTCAATAAACTAGATCTACAAAAGCTTCACCAAGTGTAAAGTTTTGTTCTCCTTGTTTTGATTGACTGATTTTGTGCCTCGCTGAGCTGAAAGGGAACAAAAATAGTTTGTTTTCCAGGTACTGAGCAGATGATGACTGATGTTCTTGTTGACTGTTGAGTGTAAAGTTTTGGCACCTTTTTGGATTTATCAGTTCTCTATGGTTCCAGAATTCATTCATTAATGCTCTTAACCAAGACAAACTGCCTGTATTGATATTTGTACATGTATCAATTGTTCTGGATCCTTTTAGTCCCTCAGTACATTCTGGATAAAATGTTCTGGAATTGTTTAGTTTGAGAACACTTGTTGTGTTGGAAATGGTTTACTTTCATCACAAACCACTCTTTCAGGCCAAACTCTGGTCCTGGAGGGTTGGTGTCCAACACAGTTTGGACTCACCTGTTCATTGGCAGATTTAGTAGGGAACCCTCCATAGGGACTGTTCAGCGAGAGAAACACTGTGAACACTTCCAAAAATGCATCATCTAGACCTATAGTAACATAAACAAGCTGGAACATCAACAGTTTGGGCTAATGGTACCACCTCAAGAAATGAAAGTAAGGTGGTTTTACAGCAAAACTCATCATCTGTCCAGGCTTTTACTATAATTTGCTTATGTAGTCATTTACATGTTTTATTTTTTTATCAGTAAAAATCTGTCTTATTTCTTCAGCACAACCTTTATTTATTCTGGTTCATGTTACATGAACATTCTGAGATCATTATTCAGTTGTAATTGTTTGTTTCACTTGTTCAAGAGTTCAGTTATCCTGTCAATCATATTGGTTTTAGAGATTTTAGCCAAGACAAAGATGAGTGGTTACCAATGTCTTGTAAACTTCAGAGAGCTTTTAGTTGTAGAATCCATTAGTTCTTCCGAAGGTTCTGTTGAAAGGTTGTTGAAAAGTTACATTTAAAATTTCCCAAACTCTTTGGTTCCTCACACAGTTCTTGGTGCAGAAGTTCCTGTGGGTTTACAATCCTTTCATTTCTCAGATGGTTCTGAAATATCGTAGAAAACTCAAGTTATTTAAAAGCTTCTGACCCATATTTATAGGAACTCTTTAGCTACTCAGTGAGGGTGCAAATTCTTGGTAGAGCTCATCATGAAAATAGTTTTACTGACTTGTAGATCCTCCAAAGATCTCAAAATCTTAGTGGACAACCGTTTATAGTCCCGGAGCACTTTAGATCTTTAAAATTGTTGGGGGAAAGTGTCTATAATAACTAGAAGATCTAGACGAACTTATTCCTCTGTAGGTTCTTATGGGGGGGCTCCTACAGTTCCTGAACTCATTAGTTCCTCAAAAGGTTCTGGAATGTGGCGAGAGTGCCCAGAGTGTGTCCTCGTTAAGTTGGTCCACAATCCCTGACCTGTGAAAAACCCATGTGCCTGCAAATTTCTATGGTTTCTTCAATGTAACAAACCTGATACAAGCATTTAGCTCATTACTGAGGCCTTTGTGAGTGAGGTCATGTGTGCTTGAGGGTCTTCATGACTGGAGCTGAAAACCATTGCTTTTGGAGCTAATTGGGAAGGTCTGAATGGAGAAGAAAAAGCCTTGTTAGTGTTGCTCGGTGTGCGCTGAGACAGGCGTCTTCGAGTCCTGACAACATGCTTTGCATTGTTACTCTTCCTCTGTAGTGTAATTACAGATACAGAACACACTATGGCTAATCAAGTCCAACTCTGCAGAAAACTGCATGTGACCAAGTTTCACCAACTGCATGTGTGTTTAGAAATTTCAGTGTGTACATACATTATACATCTCTGTCTCTCTCTCTGTCTCTCTCTCTCTGTCTCTCTCTCTCTGTCTCTCTCTCTCTCTCTCTCTCTCTCTCTCTCTCTCT
>JBBPCY010071748.1:0-11622 GCA_037974405.1 Brachyalestes nurse | reverse complement strand
AAAGATATGGTGCCCAAACATACTGTGGAAAAGCCAGGATTCATTAACATTCTAAAAGTTTTAGACCCGAAGTATGTCATATTGCACTTTAACACTAAAGTAAAAAAAACAAAGTTAAAATGTGTTTTGAGCCATTTATTTGTCGTCTGTAGTTTGATTTTGAGGAGGGGAGGGGAATATCATTTAAAATCGAAAATCGGATTTATTTTGAAAAAATCTGAGATTTTATTTTTAGGCCATATCGCCCAGCCCTAGATGTCATGATTTACTTTATCACAATGCGATAAAATATTGTCACTGGCCACCACAGATTTTACCATGGTAAAGTTCCCTGCCCATCCCATACGGTCAGTTAATAACTTCCACTGCTCATGAGCAGAAAACATGTATTAACATTCAGTTTCTCTTATTCAAACCATGTACTTAGCTAACTGTAGAGCAGAGTGTCAACAGCATGATCCTCATTAGCTTGTGAGGGAACAGTTAAATATTCCATATAAAATTACACCAGAGTGGAGGCATTTTTCTGTCTTTCTGACCAGCTTGATACACGGGGCTAAAAATTTTCATCCTGTATCTCTTGCTTTAGACTTGGACACCTCTTTCTCTCTCTTACACACACACACACACCCCGCTTCTCTCACCCAGTTGCTCCGCCAGCAGTCTTCCACTGTCCACGGAGACGATCCTCTCCTCCTCCATGTCACATTTGTTTCCAACCAGGATGACCTGGGCATTGTCCCAAGAGTAGGTCTTAATCTGAGTTGACCTGAGACGACACACAGATTGCATTCAGAACCCAATTAGCACAGACTAAACAGATTAGTCTCTTATCCACATAGACCCGTGGAGGTTTCATGTATTTCATCAACAGACCTTACTTATAAGCAAAGAGTAACATCAAAATATAAACACTGTTCTGCTGCATACAGTTAACCCTTTAAACTGCAGGGGACAGTGTGTGCAGTCAACATCCCTCACCCTGTATAACACAGAAAACTGCAGAATAGTTACTGAATAACAAAAAGTCTTAAAGGGAACCAGACGTGCTGCCAAACAGCCTTGATCCAATTTTCAGACTTCCTCATTTACATTCAGAACAAAAATCATGACATTTTGCAGAATAATTCTACAGATATATAAATCCATAAAAGATATATAAATATATAAAGCTTGATTTCTACATCTCCCGGAGTTTAGGCATTTTTTCAGGTGAGTGGGTGCTGACGAAGTCACACCACCGCTACTGTTAGTCTGTCATCACTGCGTTTCATAAAGAGCTGCTTTTTTAGATAAACACATTTATTACGGGTGGCCCTAACAGACCTTTTCAGGCCTTCAGGCACTTGATGTTTCTGAGTATTAAAATACTCATTCTGTTATGTATGTATGTGTGTGTGTGTGTGTGTGTGTATATGTGTGTGTGAAAGAGAGAGAGAGAGATGAAGGATTGTGGATAGACAGTTTCTGCTTGAGAGTATGCAGGGCTTGAGCTAGTGAATGAGAGCATACAGGCTGAACATCATGACGTGGTGGAGATTCTTACAAGCTGCTTTCTTTTGTCTCTGAAACAGTTTTGACTATAAAACTGCTTTTTTTAAAGCATTGCACCTTTTGACACGAAAAAGAAAAACGTGTTCCCCCTTAAGATAAAAACCTGAATAACAAGTCTACAGTTAAAGTTAAAGCCTGCTGTAAACCAACAAAAGCTTTATTCTCGTGTAGTGCGAGTATGGAAAATGTGCTCTTTCTGTCTGGCTGACCTCCTAATCCTCACTCTTTCTCTCTATTCCTTTATTGTGCTCCTCTGCCATGGGGAGATAAGAACACAGCTCAGTGTAAACACAGAACAGTGTGAAATGGGTGTGTCTCCCTCAGCTACCAGAATGTCTCCCTATTCTCAGCTCGGCCAAGAAGCAGCTTTCACCCAACTCCACGCTAGAAGCTGAAAAATAAGGCCCCTCCTGGGCCAACTTCCAAGATACAGAACACATACACAGTTGTCCATTACCCATAACACATATGTTGCATTTTTTAACTATGTGAATACTTTTATTATATGGTATAAGCCCTATGTAATAGTGGTGTTCACACTGTTGCTAGTATCGCAAATTAACTAAAAAACTATGCAAACTAAGTTGTTGGTTAATAGGGGTCAGCCATTTCTCCAGTATTTCTCTAGTTAAATGACATTCATGATGTTGTTGCTGTGACCTTTGTGATTAATTATGTCAACTTGACAGATTGTTCTGGCCATGCAAACAGTGCAAATGTTACCTTTTCATCCCATTGAACTCACCAGTCCTGTACAGCAGCGAATGACTCCTCGTTGGTGATGTCATACATGAGGATGAAGCCCATAGCTCCTCTGTAGTAGGCTGTAGTGATGGTCCTGTATCTCTCCTGACCTGCCGTGTCCTACACAGGACGTAGCAAAACTAACATTAGTTGCATCCATCTGAAGAAGTGGTTAAACAAAGTTAGCCAAGCAGTTATAGGTATCCATAAGTGTAATGCAACCTAATCAGATAAATATATCAGCATATAAACATTTTGATGTCATAAAGAAATGATAAAAGAACAGCAGGAGAAGAAAAAATGCTAACTTTACAATGATCCATCATTAAGACTAAAAAAAGTGGTGGTGGATTGAAGATCACAGGTACCACCTGTCCATTAGGGAAGTGGATGTGGAGACTGTTCAAGGTTTTAAGGACCTTTTTGTGCTTGGACGATAAAGGCGCTTTTCCATATGTATACAGGAATCATGCTGTAAATAAATCGTACTGCTGTGGCATAGAAGTTGCAGCACATTTTTCATTGTATCTCAGCCCAGTAATGGTGTTTCTAACACGTTACCAGCACAGTTCTCTGATTCATGGCCAGTCGTTGTCCCAAAACTGCATCCATGTAATTGAGGTCTTTTATTATTTATAGTATAATTTTTTTCTCTGCATTCTTTGGTCGTGTAATGAGTACCTAACCCAGTCAACAAGTTAGCAATTGCCTGGCACACCTTCGCGTCTCTCACAGCATTAAAAATACATTTGTTAGCATCATAGAAAACTCACACTGAAATTTATCTTCAGCCCAAACAGACAGTATTGCTTGTACTTTGTCAACTTCCCAGATGTGAGTTTGTATCGCCACTGTTGTTTACATGAAAAGAGGCCAGTGTTTTTTTTAAATTAGTGATAACATTTCAACCAATCAAAAAGCAATGAAGCTAGACTGGCTCCAAAAGCATGGGTATGGGGCACTTTATTTTTAATGGAAAAACATTTGTTTGCGGTACAGCACAGTTCCTTGTGCCAGTGGAAAAGCACTATAAACTGTACTGGTCATAGAATTCACCTATAAAAAGGGCTGGGGTAGGCTGTACTTCCTACTCCAGGCTTTTTGCAGATGTTCTATGAGTTACATGCTGTGGACCCCAAGAGACTTAAACTGGTCAAGAACGACTGCTCTGTTGTAGGAGAGGAACTTGAAAACCGAGAATGCTGTCAAAACTTCAGGGTACTACTGACAATTTTAATCATACATTTCTCAGTGTTGTGTCTGAACAAAGACGCACTTTGAGACTAATTGGCGTAAAGTGATCAAATTAATGCCACAGAAAATCCTCCTCACTGCCATCTATAACTGCCGGCTGACTAGAACTGTAAACTCCCTGACTATAGAACTATAACAGCTATAACATCTATAACCCAATGAGTCTGTAACTCCTCTCATTGTCACTCACCCACACAATAAGCTGTTCTTTCTGTCCAATACCATGTATTTTGTTATGACTACTCATTTGTGCAATAGCTTTTTCCCTGTGTGCAACTCTTCTGGCTCAGTGAGCCATGCACAACCAGCTGGTGGCCTAGCTGTTAGGAAGTCTGTGATAAGGACTGCTAGTAGTACCACTGAGGCACCCTCGAGTGAAGCACCATCCCCACACAGCTCCCCAGGCTCCTCCGGTGGCAGCCCACTGCTTCACTCAATGCAGAGAAAGAATTTCACACTGTTCACACTGCATGCTGTGTTGTGGTGACTATAAGGGGCCACTTTACTCTAAATAAAACGGAACCTTATTTTATTTGTATTTAAATACACTCTACTTACCTACCACAAAATATTGCTTACACAGTACAGATAAGTATATTTCCCAACAAGAGTTTCATTTTTTATATTATTAGATACTATTTCATATCTATTTGAGCCTCTGTCTATCTGTGCAGTTGTAACATAACCAATTTCCAGCAAACTCAAGTTTTATTTTAGGCCATTTCTATCAGTTTGTTCACCATGAAATGTTTACACAATGTAAAACACAGTTGGCATTTTCAGATAGATAAACAACACATTTTAAATGTAAACATAAAAATTGGATAATGAGGTTTCCTAGTGAGAAAAAAAAGCTATGCTTACTATACACTATAGTAAAGCCTTAGGTAAAGAATGGACACTTTAACCTCTGCATTACCAGTGCCATATAGCTGCAGGTATTGTGGAAGAGAGGCATGTGCAGTGTTTATTTTGCTATGTCTTTCACTGAAAGACAGGAAATTGACCTGGGTCAGGAAATATGAGGAGGAGGTATGTCCAGATTAACCTTTGTCTCAGGCAAAAAGGATATTCAGAGGACAATCACCAGTGAATACTTGCATTAGAGCATATCTCAAAAACAATCTAAAAATAAAATGGCATCATGATTTACTGGGAGTAAAAAAATCTTAAAAAGGCCAGAAGGATGCCTTGGCAATCATCAAGAGACTGAATGTAGGCCACCCATTAAAGACGTACTTGTCTGGCTTTAGCGGTGAAAAAAAAACCCTAAAAAGATACCAGATTGCTGTCTCAACCACACACAGCAGTTGCGGATGCTGTGCGGCTGATAACATAAGAGGGAGAGGCCTGGAAATGGCCATCTGCGTATTATTATCTCTCTTTCAACAAATCCAGTGTTCATCGTTCTACCTGTTTCTACAGCCTCTGTGGCCTCACTGGATTATTTTAGTTTTGCTTCAGAATTTTCATTTTCTTTATGCCTTTACTTTCTTGCTCCTACTTATGCATTCTTGTGGTCTTGTTTTGGATCCATCCATATTCTGGTGTTCTTAAATGATAAGACATAATTATTTTGATGACAATCCATAGAGGGATATATTGACGGACTGATGGACAATCCCTGGCAGGATGTATAGGAGGATGTATATACAGATGGAAAGATGGCTGCATAGATGGATGGATAGATGAAGAATATAAATACAAATGGATGGGTGAGTACATTGATGGATGGATGGATGAATGGATAGATGGTAGGATTGAAGGATGGACGGGTACCAGGATGCAAAGATGGTCGCCTGCATGGATTGATGGATGAATGTAGGACAGAAATGCAGAAATGCGTTCTGGTGGTGGGATGGAAAGATGGTTGCATGAATGGATGTATGGATGGATGGATGGACGGATGAAGAATGAAAATATAGATGAGCTGCTGGGTATAAGGACGGACGGATGGATGGATAAATAGGTGATGGATGGATAGTGAAATAGAAAGATGGACGGTAGTAGGATGGAAGGATGGTTGCATGGATGGAAGTGTGGATTGGTAGACAGATGAAAGCTAGAAATACAGCCTGATGGGTGGTAAGATGAAAAGACGATTGAATGAATGAATGGATGGATGGATGGATGATAGATGGACGGATGGGTATTAGGATAGATGGTCGCCTGGATGGATGGACAGATGGAAGGATGGATGAATGTATGGATGAACAGAAGATTAGATAGGTGGTGCTATGTTGGAAAAAAACAATATATAGTAGAAATCTGGAAACATGAAAGAAAGCTAAATTTTACCACAGTATGTTTAATTAAGAGGCACCAAAAGAAGAGCTGCTCACCCAGATCTGCAGTTTGATCCTCTTGTCGTTCTTGTACACGGTTTTGACTTTAAAGTCGATGCCCACCGTGCTAACGAAGGCCGAGGTGAAGGCGTCGTCTGCGTACCGGAACAGCAGAGACGTTTTTCCCACACTGCTGTTCCCAATGATCAACAGCTTGAACATGTAGTCGAAGTTCTGCTCCGAGTTCTCCTTCTGTTTGCCATCTTGAGCGGCAGCCATCTGCGAAGAGGGAGGGAGAGAGAGAGAGAAAGAAAGAGGGAGAGAGAGAACAGTGAGACACCAGTAGCCCGAAAGTGATGCTCTACTTTAAATCAGCAGGATTCTGAGTAACCTATGATACAAGCAACTAAGTTCCCATTAAAAAGGCGACTTATTCCCACTATATAATAATACTGTAAATGAAACAGTTATATTTCACCAAGAACATCCATTAGCATTTGCTCAGCTCTGGTCCTCTTGCACTATTTTTTATTCAGTCATACTCTAGCAGTGACTGATGGTTAGGAAGAGCTTAACGTTACCTGCTAAACTGCTGCTACATTTTTAGATCAGTCTGTGTATCCGCGTTTTACCGTGCTCTCTTTCGACATGCAGTGCTTTTATCTGTCTTACCTTCCCATATAAATCCATCTGCAGAGCCTGTAGATGAAAACGCAGACCTCGTTTCACAGCAACTGTGTTTTGAGGATCTGGTCGAGGCGCTATAATAAAACGACGCTGCTGATGCTGCGGACGTCACTGCCTCCCTTTCCCCCTCTCTCTCTTTCTTTCTTTCTCTCTCTCTCTCCCTCCCTCCCTCATATTTCCATTCATCCTCTCGGATCATGCTGGTGAGGAAGAGTGTCGTTTGTCCAGGAGGGGGCAGAACCGAGCCGAGACCGGGTCCAGTCCGACTGAGGTTCTCTGGATTTATGGAAAGCCGTCTTAGCTTTTGATTGATCATTTCTTGATATATGTACACAAATAAAATTACCGTGTGTTACGACATTATTATTGTTGTTTTTTGTTTTGCTGCTGTTGTTACTACTACTGCTACTACTACTTATAATAATAATATAATAATATAATAATAGTAATAATAATAATAATAATAATAATAATAACTATAGGAAAATGACACATAAAAAACTTATAAGAATTCATAGACTCCAATTTACTTTAACTGGAGAAACAGGTTTTTTTCATTAAATTCAATCCATACAAATACATTTTTACTTGTATGAAGTAAATGAACACATGCCGAATTAATCTTCACATGTAAAAATGAAATCTTTGACATACCATTATATAATAAGAATATACACAAAATAATATGCATTGCAATTATTACACGTAATTAACAATGAACGGAACTGATACATGTAAAAAAAAAAACAGCTTACCCGTAAAGGTTTTGTAATTGAATTTTCATATAATAAAGATTTACTGTATAAACATAAACCAAAATCAATCACGATAACAGAAGGAGTAGGAAAAAATCAGTAATTATTCAGTGTTTTATTCTGTTATGTTATTTTCAGGACCTTAAAAAACTGATATACTAATGTTTATATTGCTGTCATCATGTATAAACCTGAACTACATTAGAGTAGTTCAGTGGATTTGGACTACAAATCCCAGCTGCTTGATTTTGATTGGTGGGTCTTAGCCCAGCCCACTGAGCATGACGTTCATGGCAAACTGTTGTTTTCAGGTAGGTCACGTAGGCTGCTGCGTTTGTACAATTTTTACATTTTTTTTTTTACATTTTTGAACCACCTTTTGCACATTTAGTCTGCACTAAAGTCGCATTTGTTTTACCTAGGAGCAGGAATGTGTGTGATTTGTTATAAACCAGTGTTTTAGGTTTTGTAGCTGTGTTGTATGTTTCATGCACATTTATGTGGACTAATGTCTGTATACAGTCTCCTTCGTGTCTGGTCCAGGTCTGCAGTGATTTAAAGTGTGCACGTTGTGTTGAAAATGTTAGAAATTCTACAGTACGTTTGGCTCTCAAACATGGAGTCTTGGCTCCCCCTCCTGGATGTAAATAATTACACCAACACTATGACTATCATAACTAAATATGCCGTCTTATTCATTAGCCAGCCTTTACCTGCTTTACCATTACAGTCCACCATATCCCTGTTAACCCTGTCTTGCATCTATGCAACGTTTCACTGAAGAAAAGAAGTGTTGAATATTGTACTTTTTTTTAACCTTTTTTTCAATAAATCTAAACGTGTTTAAGTCTAGTTTTGCAGCATCTTTGAATAACACCATTAACAAATTGGACTTACAAGGTTTTCTTAGGACAGTACCAAGCAGAAGCAAACTGGGCTGTAAGGCTGCCTGGGTGGGTACCTGAGGCCTTGCCTTGCTTTCTCTTGTGGGTTGATTTAAGATCAACTGTTGAGGAGACTGAGGTGAGTGAAGCATTGTGTGCTGTGAATGTGAAAATCTGTTGTTGCATTACCGCTTGTCCCAGCTGAGCATTTTGTGCATTAGACTTGGATTCTACGATGGAGGACTCTGTTGAAGTCATCCTTCAGGATAAAAGGTTCTCTCGTGACACTCAGGAAAAGCCGGTCATGACAGCTGCCTTAGGAGCTTCTCTTATGGGCTTTTATGGGCTTTGGAGTATTTTTGCACTCCCTGGCTTTCGGAAAGTGCCAATAAATCTGAAGGTATGTAGGAATCAAACTGGTTCACTGCATAGATTCCGCACAAGAGCTAAATCATAATCACATCAATGTGGGAAAAAATAACAGTGGTCACAAACCTGAAGATCTGCCTTCCAGTCACAATCTGCAACTCCTGCTCGAATAATGAACTTCCTTGATTTGTTGGAAGTCCCTGATTGGCTGGAATGTTAAGAAAGGGAGAGGGAGCAGCATTTTAAATGCAGGTTGGTGCTAAATACAGCAGAAACGTAGATCTCCAAAAGGAGTCGTGACCCCTGGCCTACAGTGTTTAGCTGTATATAAAACTTTGAAAGACATTTTTGAAATCAACTGCTGGGGTCTGATTCAAGGAAAGGAACTCTGGCTACAATCACTAAACATTTTTGAAAAAGGGAAAGGTGTTTCGGTAAAAGAACACATTGCCAGCTGTTAAACATGTTAAACTATTATACTGTGGGGTTGCGTGGCAGCCAGGAAATAGGCAGGAAATGTTGACGGGATAGAGGGAAAGACAGGATATACATCCTGGTATCTAAAATCCCATAAGTAGGAGAGGAAAATGAATAAATGAGGCTGGATATTACAGTAAGACATTAATCCAAATCCGCTGATCAAAAATCAATCTTCAGGAAATGAGAGATGGTTTAAATTAATCAAAAATAAGTAATAATTGCACCTTAAAATGTGCAGAAATGTGTCACATAAAAGTTGGTTCCGTGCAGAAGTGGTGATTGCCTTCTTTTCATGTACAACATTTAACTAGGGGTGCTCAAACCTTCACATACAGCTACATCTTGATTGTTAGAATGCAAACAAGGTATACAAAAAAACATGAAGGAAGACTTTCTGTGTTGCTGTTTAACTTTCATTCGACAAAACTGGATTGCTGTGGGAAATTGCAAGGTTTTCTGATTTATATGATGATATCAAATACTCAGAGTAAATGATAATACAATACAGATTAATGAAATTAGCAAAATTTACTGGGATATGACAATGAAACTGGTAGGGCTCTACCATACTAAATGGAAAACACCAAAATATGCTGAGCAGGCACCAGGACTGTGAATCACTGGCGTAAACAGTACCTGCTAGACTGTTACCCACCATGTGCTAAATGTGTTCTAATGGATTTCTGTCATGTAGTCTCAGTTGTGGTGTCAGAGGTTACAGTCACAGGCATAAATATTGTCCATGCCGTGCAGGTGCCATATTTGCCCTCGAGTGGCGTGCAGACCCAGAATGTAATGCGGCTCCTGCAAGGCAGAGCGGGGTGTCTGGCTGACCTGGGCTCTGGAGACGGAAGACTGGTCAGTGCTGAAAGCAGAGGAAATCTGGAGCTTATCCCGGTCAAAGCATGTCAAATGTTTACATGTTCCATTTCAGCAGCATCATGCTTGCCCTGGCAAAACCAATCTATGTTCCCAAGGTGTCAGTTATCTCAATACTTAGCCTATTAACTTCTTTCACAGACCTGTTAGCTGGTCCAGAAATCCTTTTCTTACTCCTGTAACTTAACTATAACAATAATTTCGCACTGTTTTGTATGTAGTTGTTGATTAATAGGCCTTAATAGGGTCCGAATCCTAATTTTTTCTCATTTATTATGGGTTCATTTTATAGTGTTCCATTTATGCCAGTTGTGTGGCTTAATGAACCAAAAATAACATTATAACAATCCTTACATTGCCACTTTTCAAACTCTATTCATCCTTTAAAACGGGTTGTTTTTGTTACAGTGACATTAATACTGACATATGTAAATGACCTCTACTCTTATTCACAGCCCTGTATTGTTTTTTAGGCTGGAAAATATGTTTCAGAAATGTGACATCACAAAAGTCATTGACGGGAGCAATATGGTTTTGAAAAAATGTTTGTACCACATAATTGTCTTAAATCAGAGAACAGTTAAACCTTGTGATTTTCTATACACTTGTTATGGTGGATAGAAAAAAGACATGTAATATTTAATATTCTGATATGTAAAATACTCATTTTTTATTAGTTTACCAGTTTACTATCACAATAAAACCTTGAAAACAGTGTTTAACAACTGCAACAATTAAAAAAATTTTACATATATGTGTCATTTGGCAGACTTTCTATATTATATTCCTGTGCAACATACAGCTGACAAGTGTACCAGATGGTGTACAGGGACTAAACTAAACAGTTTCCTCACTTTTTTTTACCTAAGCAACCCAAATGTCACCTTTCTTCAACAGATTGTTTGACCTCTAGGTCAGTGTTTGTTAATACTGCGCCTGGGAGGATGCACAGTAAAGGAATCAGTACAGTAAAGGAAGAGTGTGTGGGAAAATGTTTGAGCTAAAGATGTAAGAATGGAGAAGGCCTACTGAATTCTATGAATACAGATTTTACTGTAGTGAAGCTCTGAGTGGGCGACTGTTGGAACAGTGAGAGTGAAAGCAAATTTGGAACATTTGAACTTTCCCTCACAATAAAAGCCGTCCTGTAGTGATTAGTATCATCTTGGGCCTTGCCTGACCACACTATAGCTAATAACTCTGTAGAGGTACTAAAGAATTTAAGTGTAAATCTGATGAGACTGTTCTTTGTTGCCATTGAGTGTGTTTGTACAGGTGTTTGCTGCTGCCTCGATGGGTTTCCAAAGTACTGGGTTTGAAATAAACTCCATTCTGACAGGCTACGCCAGAGTCAAAGCACGATGGCTAGGAATTCCAACCACTACGGCAAGATTTGTGAGCGAGGATTTCTGGAAGGTATCTCTTTGTACACTTTCTATCCAATGTACATGCAGATACCTGCAAATTTAATCTGAAAATTCTGTACCTTATCTATGTATTTCATTGTTTCCAATCCTGAGTGCTGGGGTACAGAGCTGAAGCAACAGAAACATGCCACTGTCCACTACCTTGAAGATATTGTTTTACATGTGGATTTTTTTTTCATTTCACAACCTACAGACTGATCTATCTGGATATAAGAATGTGACAGCTTTCTTGGCACCAGGAGTGGTACGTGGAAGCCGCATAATGGCAATAATTATGATTACGATGAAGATGATTAGTATTATT